>JAHPZR010034036.1:5000-40000 GCA_019787425.1 Platygyra sinensis | reverse complement strand
ATAACTCACAATATGGACACCTAAAGGAAAGGAAGGAAGCTCGATTTTCGATAAGTGAAAACAGGCATGCAATAAAGCATAAGCTAAAATCCGGGCTAAAATCCACTCGAACGAGTCAACTGCTGACACTCAATCTTCTCATCTACAAGAACTAGTACCCAGTCTCTTTGTAGAGTTTCTTTTGATCACGTGATTCTCGTAGACAGGCAAACTTTTGCTGCCAACTTAGTGTGAACTTCGCACACAATAACTGTTATTATTACACGACTAAGTTAGTTCAGAGGGCCAGTAACTAAAATCAGCCAATCAGATTGCTCCGTTGCCGGTCCAATATTCTCTAATAAGTATTGGATCGGGCACTGTCCCGAATGATCCCGCACGAAGATTTCTCGTAGTTTAACTTCTTTTTTTTCTAAAAGTATTTACTCCGCATAAAATGTTATTTTTGTTTTCTTCCAACTTTGTTTTTCTTCTTTTTGGAAACGTCAGACGTGAGTAAACGTTCAGTTTGCCGTAAATAAAATTGCGCGCTTAAAGTTTATGGTGTCTTTGCAGTCTATCATTTGGGTTTTTCTTCAGTCGTGTAATAAATCTCTTATAAATCAAGCTTGCTCGGGACCGTACTGGGAGAATATCGGCCCTTGGTCTTTTTTGTGCGGACCTCGCTGCAGACCTCGGGCCGATATTCTCCCAGTACGGCCCTCGCGCTTGGTTAATAAGATGTCTATAGCACCATGTAGCTTAGCAATTGCCGATTGCCTTACTTAATCAAAAAAGAGCCCCAGCAATAACTACATTCTTCGACAATCTTTCATATGGGAATGAGTTTGATTTTCATTTTCATTTGAAAAATTGTGCATCAAGACTCGTTTCGAAAAAGAGCCAAAGTGATATATGAGTGAGATATATTTTCGCAAAGTGGCTCATTAAGGGCTTCGCTTCGGCGGATAATCGCAACGGGAGACGCTTTCTCTAGTAAATATCGTACCCTAACTTTTTCACCGCAATCTCTCTTTCTTCCAGTGGTCAAAGAGAGAAAATCCAGTTCCCTGCAAGAACAAGTCTGGCGATGTGGTGACAGTGTGTCCGTATAACAGCACGTGTTGTGACGAAATTTATTCCGTAACAGGACAAGGATGTTGTCTCACACCAGATGCCATCCCGTGTGGGGACGGGGTGCACTGCTGCCCCGCGGGTTACGAGTGTGATGCGGCTTGTTCAAGATACGAGTGTTCTTGTCAAAAGACGCGATGAATTACGCATTGAAAAAGGCTGCTTTTTTTTGCCAAGTTAGCTGAATGACTTGTCAAAATGATCATAATTATATTTTAAACATAATTGAAATAATAAAAAGGCTTTATTATGTCAGGAGCCCATGGGCTCCTGATTATGTTGACCTTGTTCACTTGCTTGTTCGTATGGTTTATTTGTCGGTCTCTTGGTTCATGGACTGGTTCACCGTTGTCACGTGGTTCTCTTGCTTAGTTACTTGTTTTACCTGCTGGTTGACCTGGTTCACCAGCTGCCTCGTGTTGCTCACGTGATTCACTTGCTGGTTCACCTGATTTATTTTGCAATTTGTATCAGAAATGTTTGATTCTTTACAGTAAGATTCTACTAAGTGTGCTCCGCAATATGAGCTTGTGGCTTCGTTTAACGTGTTTTGAGCTGAGTATCAGTAACATATCGAAATCAAGTGGGTGGAGACTGAAAAGGAGTTAGTTGCCATGGGAACAGAATTTTTTATAGTCCACGTTTCAATGGTCTGCGATGCAAATTGGCTGCGTCATCAGTAATCTCATTTGCATGTTTAAAATGTTTTTCAGACTTAAATATCTCCGGAACTAACGAATATATTTGCAAATGGTAAACGGCGTTTTTATAGTTTCATAGAATTCTTTGTGATACAACTAAAAAATCAAGGGGTAAAAATTTGATCACAGTACCACTTTGTTTCGCCTTTGGCATTAACTTCATGACAAAATCATCAGTTACAACAGAATCCCAGACTCTATGGCAAGTTCAAGTCCTATTTACTTTGAGCAAAACTATAAGAATGGTTGGACAGTTTATGAACGGCAGATCTACTTTTGCGACAAGATATATATTGAGAGTCTTGGGGCTTCAATGGCTTTTATTCTTCAATGCACTAATTCTATCAAATTCTACTGATGTTACTGATGCAATTGACTATTACTGCGTCCTTCAATAACATGCGGACTCTAAAATTCAAAGCTTAACCCGGCAACAAATGTGTTTTTCGTTACTTTTGTTATGTTCTGAACGCTGTTTATGCAGTCGTTAATGCAGCCAGGTTTCTCAAACATTTTTAATGTTATTGTACTAAGAAATGTTGAAATGATGGTTCACTATCGTTTCTGTTTAAAAAATCTTGATTTTCATTCTTGACGTTTAAATAGGCCCTTTGCACGATACGGTCACATGGTACCGAACAAATTATTCCAGCACGCTAATATCTCGGAAAGCATAAAATGGAACAATTATCCCCCCCCCTCAAAGCAATGATGAAGGCGCGATCGCGAAGGAGCAAAAGCGCGCCATTTTGGCATCATTGAAATGGGGGGAGGGGTGGTCCAGATGTTCCATTTATTTTGTCCAAGATTGTAGTTACACAATGGACTGGGAGGGGTTTCTTGGTTTTTGTCTTTCACCTGAATATTTACGTAATAAGTTTATCTCTAGGGGCAGCATTAGTGGCCAAGCGACCCGTAATTCACAAAAATTAAACATCCCACTCTGTAAATCAGCAACCGGCCAGAGGTCTTTTTATTATCGTATTGTAAGTATTTGGAACGCTATTAGCCCTACATTGAAATTAAGTCAATGTGTAAGTAGCTTTAAACGCAATCTTAAATTAGACCTTTTAAAAAAGTTCTTGTCTTAATTTAGAGTTTATTTTGTCTTTTTTACTTATTATTGTTACGTTTCTTAATTGCATTGTCACTGAAAAGCCCCCATGGGGAGTTGTCAATAAAGTATTGTATTGTATTGTATTTGTAGTCCTACTGTGTAACTTTCATCCCAGAATAATTGTCATAATTCATTCCTTACCATGTGACCGGATCGTGCAACATTTTACAGCACGTCGAATCCGGAGAGATTCGAATTTAAACTTGCAAAAATATGGTTTATGCAGACAAATTTATGCCTTTTACCGATGCGGACAAAATTGGTCAAATAGATTTCCCTGAGCAACGAGTTACAACTTATTCAAAATATATATTACTAGTCTGTTATAAACTTCACGGAATTTCACCAAAGGAAAAGCCAGAAAAGTTAATACTGTTAGTTTTGCTTTTTGTGGTCATGTCAGCGTCATAATAAAACGAGCGTAGATTACGTTCGTTCTCAGTGCGCGTGTCACATGCAAAACGCGTGATCTTTTACAGTTTCTACGTAAACCGGCAGCATTTTTGTTTGCGGTCCTTTGCATCAATGTGTTTAGACTGTCCAGTATTTGGGGGGGCTGTAGGTCTTTTCAGATGCGATGTGTTGCTCATTTTTAGCATGGTTTGGCCATGAGTTTTCTACGGGACAGTTTTTGGCTGTCCGCAACGACATGATATTCTGGATTTTTCCTGTTGTCCTTTGTCACGCGTTTTGCATGTGACATTGGACCATGTATAAAAATTTGGATTTGAGTTTATTTGAGGTCATCACCATCTGCATTTAGTGGGTATGGATGATCGGTCGATGAGCTGATTACTTCAGAACTTGCTACACCGTGCTGGCGAGACCCAACAAGGTCTAAACAGCTGTCCAATGTTGCAATTCTTTGTTTTCAGTTTGGATTTCATCATGTCGTTGTCCCGATAAGCTTTCTACATAGCTTCAGCCTTGCATCAATGTTTCCTAAATGATCTGCTGTTCTGTTGATCTTTTGTCCCCTTTCAATGATACAAAAGTGAAGAGGCTAAGTTAAGGCGGGTGTACACGTGAAGGCTGTTTTGACTGCCAACATCTCGGTCACGTTTTAAGCAACGCCAAATCTCTATGCTTATAACCATAACTACCGTTTGGCGGTTTTGTGTAAATTTTTGGGTGATTTTTGAACATTTTGGGAAAGAGATATTTTTTCTCAAAGAATAGGTTAAATTGAGGAAAATATGAAATATTGAAGATTTGATGGATTTGGAAAATTGAAATTTGAAGTGAAGAATTATAGTTAACGGATACCAAACAGTCCTCTACCATTTGGGGTGGTCAACTGTCTGGTAGTGTTTCCAACCATTTTAATCCTAACAATTCCCTTTCACTCCTATTCACGTGTACCCCCGCCCTAAGCTTTCATTTTCTCACAAAAAATATTTTTATTTCTATTTTCGTGGACAAAATATTAATTTCCCCAATGCTTGAATAATGAATAATGCTTATGCCTCACTAAAATGCTCGAAAAATGCTGGCATAATGTGCAAAAGACTATTTACGGGAACTGTGTCAGGTCATAAATAGAGTGTGGAAAATTGCAGATTTTGCCGGGTCATTAACACACTCCCACCCAATTTTTCGGAGAGTCCCCCTCGGGAAGTGTGTTGCCTACCCTAAAGTGGGAGATTTATTCATGTCTACGGATCGTCCACAAAATAGTCGGTACTTTTCCGGCTCTTCTATTAAAGTCACTTTGATTTGTAAAAGACATAGGAACCCTCTTTCTACATTTCCACAAGACTTGTCAGTTGAGACCTGAGACCGACTGTAAGGGTGCGTTTCTTTAAGAAAATCCAAGATTGGTTTTTTAAATCCGAAAGAATCTGAAAACGGATTTCGCGTTTCTTTACTAAACAGATCAACCCAAGATCTTTCGGATCATGGCATGTCAAAGGAACCGAAGAATCCACTTCCAGAGTGGATTCTTCGGTTCCTTTGAGGCACTATGATCCGAAAGATCTTGGATTGATCTGTCTAGTAAAGAAACGCAAAATCCGTTTTCGGATTCTTTCGGATTTAAGAATCCAATCTTGGATTTTCTTAAAGAAACGCACCCTAATTTAGCGGTAGATCAATACTGATCAATGGATTGTGTGTGCTCGACCCGGGGTGTTCCATTCACGGACATGAAACCGGAAACATGTGGAGAAAATGAAATCACATGACAATCACAGGTCGAGGGTTGAGAGCCTCATCACCTTCAAGCTCGTCAAACGGTCCGCTTGCAAATTGGCTCTTTACAAGATATCAAGATGGCTTTCTACTTGTCCTTGTCGTTCTGTATGTTTGTTATGGTTCCTGTCAGTCCAGTGATCAGCAGTGCTGATTATCGGTCGGTTATGTCAGCTGAACGAATCTGCAAACCAGGTCCACCATTGAAAGCAACCACTGGAAAGACGAACTGTCTTGTTATTGGGGATTCCATTAGTATTGGGTAGGTTATACTGAGATTCTTATTTCGTGGAACCCTTAATTACATATTGAATGCGGACGTGCCATTAATTTACTTAGTTCGGTTGCCCACAGTCCCCACAGTCAAAATCTCTCACTGGTAGCCTAAGTTCCTTTGGGAACCGTCAACATGACATTGCGTAACAGCGTTGTTGTAAGACTTTATTTGGAAATACAACGGTCTTACAGAATAGTTCAAAATAAGGGGAAAATAATAAAATCGACTTCCCTTTTCTTGTTGTGTGTATAACTTGTGTTTTTATGGCGTTTGGAGGCGTTTCAGAACGATTCTAGCGAGTCTTAGCTTCTCTGTATTCCTCTCCAATATAATTCCTATGGAGAGGAATACAGAGAAGCTAAAACTCCCCCTACCACAAATCCTAAAAGACGTAATCGCGAAAAGGTGGAATGACGGAAAAACCTTCCAAATCCTAAAAGATGGAATAGCGGAAAATCACCTGAACTCCAAAAGACGGAAGTATAATTAATAAACCTCTTGTCTTCATGAGGGACAAGACGAGTTGGAAAAGTGAAAAAGGTACGGGTTTGGGAACCCCCTCCCCGTTTAAAATAATATATATTTTCTGTTCTTAGGATTTGCTATCCTTCAGTTTTCTCCTACCGATTCTCATGTAGCATTCGCATATTACAGTCGAACAAAGTGACAGAATCAACAATTTCTATGTGAAAGGTCGTGTGTCACGTAGTCACCGAAACATAACATCCCGAACATGTCAAATACGTGACTGATTGATCACTGATTCGACAGCTGGCGACAACACGTCGCCACTGCAGACGAAGTAGATCTCCAACAAAGCGCAAATCGTCGACTAACAGACTAAGGGCCTCTTCATATGAGCCCGGTAACCGGGCTGGCTCGGTTACCTGGACGAATTCTGTGGTGTGTTCATATGGGAAATTTCAGCCCGGTTGACCGGGATGAATTCAAGAAACACAACCAAAATGGTCAGTGGAACATAAATTTATATTGTTCGTGACTGTCATAGCTTTGTGGACTCTTGTAACTTTACTAACAAAGCTAATTCTCATACTTCTAAAGTAGAAATACATACAAGACCAAAATTATGCCATTTTGGCCGCTATGTTGCGAGAGCGAAGCTATTTTGTTTGAAAAGTTTCGTCCCGGTCACCGGGCTGGAGTGTTCATATGGGAAAGTTTTCATCCCGGTTACCGAGATCTCGGTCGCAAAAACCGAGATCTCGGTAACCGGGCCAGCCCGCATCTCATATGAACACATCGATACTTTTATAAAGAAAAGAGTGGCCAGGCGAGATCTCGGAAACCGAGCCAGCCCGGTTGACTGGGGTCATATGAAGAGGCCCTCTGTGGATCAGTATGCATTGAGTATGACGTTTAAATTGCCCTCTGAAAGGGAACTCTAATGCAAACTGTTAGAGATTCATAGCCGCGTTACTCATAGGTGCGTGACATAAAAGAAATACATATCGTGACAAGGACCGTACAGTAATCAAAAACCAAACAGATTAATGTAACTAAGTTTGAGTGACAAGTTGATCACGTGAACATAGAATATATTTACAACAGAGAATGATCTGTAATTCAGAGTAGACAAAAACGTGTTCGGTGACGGTTAAGACTTTTTGTGACTATTGTGACGAATAAAGGATATTGAGACGAGACTAGTGTTGGGTGAACTGGTGATTTCCAACACAAACAAATCTCTGGTTAGTCACGGTTTGCCTCTTTTTCAATTGGGAAATTTGTGAAAACTAGACGCATATTTGCGTTCACTCGGGCTTTGAGAGTTGGAGATAAACATTATTGTTTTTGTTGCACGTACTTCGGTAAGGCTTTTTTGAAATTATGGGTTTATCTTGCAACTGTTTTTGTCTCGGTATGCTGGAGAAGCAGGGTTATTACTTATATATAGAGTAAGCGGAAAACATATTTGTTATGTAGTGTGAAGACGTTTTTCCGGGTTGGGTGGTTAACCGGCGGTTAACCGCTAGCAAAATGGAGTGCTCATCGGAAGCAAACCTAAGCGCGGAGTGATAATCGAGGGTCCCCAATAGGGTTCTTCAATCCCGCCATCCCGACTGGAATTTTCGCTCAATCCCGTAATCCCGACGGTTTCTACCTGCTAATCCCGATCCCGGGCATATTTTCTTAAGTCCTTACCTCAACAAAAACAATCCTTGAAGTTTCGTTCCAGAATTCCTCACAGCAGACCCAGGCACTGACTATTAGGCTCAATTAGCTGTATCTCTCTGCACTAAAACGATGATCTAGTTCATTTGTTTTTTTATGACTAGTTTTAAACGAGTTGCGTCAGTCAGTCATTTTTATGGTCTTTTATAGCTCGTTTCTTTTTCTTTTTTCTTCTGTTTTGCCTCAGTTCCGAAACGCCTGCCTTCCGGATCACTTCGATCCCTGAAAAACGTGTCTCTCGGAGATAATAGCGATCAAAGAAGAGCATTAAGTGTACATCTAACGACGTGCCACGGTAAATTCACTGTTCACTACACATATGGCAAGTCACCGTCAATCGCAACTCAGAAGACAGTTTGCTCATTCACAATTTTCAGCCATGGCAACGATCATCTGGAAATTCCATAAAATCGAGTAGAATTGTGCTTAACAGATACTGAAAACCAGTGCTGCATGTTCCAGCTCAAAATGCCGTAATCACCGGTACTATAAGAGGTTGAAAATAGGAGCCTGTATGGATTTAAATCTCGAACGAAAACTATTTCTATTTTCTTTTGAAAAACTACGATCAAGTTCGAAACCTCTCTAAGTGGTGTCCTTTTTATGTCGCCGAAACGCTTCTGTAAGCCATTTGAGCGATTTTGACGCGTCTAAATTGGCTAAATTGATGCGAAATGCTTATTTGATGATTGCTTTCATCTAGGAGCTTCGTCAGCAATTCGCTGCACTATATTTCTGCAACTGAAGCGAACAGTTCTTCCGAAACGAAACCGTTCCAAGCAAAAAAATTGCCTCGCGATCCAACGAAGGAATTCCAATAACATCATTGTCGGCCTCGTCGTTATAAGTAGAAAATGACTCCTGCTTGAATCTTACTCCAGTATACCGTCTTCGTCGTCTGCTTCAGTCTTCGGGTTCCGGCTCTTGCCATTGTTGTCTCTTGTCTGACAGAGCGCTGACGCACTGCAGCACCAAACGTTTGTGCCCAGCCCCTCTTAACTTGCACGCACTGTGGTGTCATTGGTACAGCTGGCAAGGGTTGTATAAGAGGCATGGCCGACAGAAACATGGCACGTTCGGGCACAGGATACTAAGACTTTAAATTTTTAAAATAGATCACCGCCCAATGGGTCGTTCTCTTGAGACCTTCTCTGGCTGCATTTCCATAAGAAAAGGCGAAGACAAGCCGCACGGACTCTCAATGAGGTTTTTGTGGTTGCGTCGCATTATCAAAGCCTTCAAATTGTAGTTTTGCTCTTACAAGCATGTCTTTTAGATGACAGCTTGATTTTCTTTGCATATTTCAGTCTCTGGAATTCCCGCATCTCGGTTTCTTTAAAGCGACATTTCCCGATTCCCGCCTGTTAAAATCGCCAAATCCCGTGTCCCGGTCTTAATTACAATCCCGAATCTCGTCCCCCTTTTCCTGCAAAATCCCGAATCCCGGCCTTGAAATAAGCCAAATCCCGGATCCCGAAAGACCTATTGGGGACCCTCATAATCCGGAAAAGGGGTGGCAGAATCTACTTGGGAAGTATTTTCCGGAGTGTTAACAGATTAAATATTCATTTCGGAACATGTACAAACATCGGCAAAACGAATGAGCTCCTCGCTTTCAAAATGAATTCATACGTACAATATTTGATAAATAGGCGAGGTTAAACTTCGTTTTTGTAAATATATTTTTAGCATTTACATAATTGTACAATGATGATGAAGACATGAGTATACACGTAAGAATACGTGCAGAGACAAATTCTCTAACCTTTCTGCTTTTGTTCCTTAGTCTTTTCAAACTACGTATTAGTATTCTGCTAGATTCACAATCGCGTCTGCATACACGATGAGATTGTAGTTTATGCTTCTCTCAATTAACATTAGATAGCTCAGTTGATATAGCATGTTTCTCGATGAAAGCTAGGTTCACTCAAATGTTCGCTCATAAAGAGATCTCTCGTAAGTTTTGCGGACCAACCCGTTCCGAAAACGCTCCTCATCTTTTGGTGTGGGTCTATTGCGAACGCTGTGTGAATATTTGGTATCCGTTTTGAGCGTATTAATTATACACACTATTTGTGCTGATCTTCCACCGCATAAACTTTTCTTCGTCCGCCATTACACCATGCCATCTGTGCTTATCAGAGACAACCGTCGCACATGCGTGTTAAGGACTTGCAAACTGTGGCTGAACGAAATTCAACTCGGGCGTTTCCTTTGGAAAGCCCGAGTAAAAAGAAGAGGTTATCGGCCTCGGGTCGTTTGGTTTGGTTTTTGTTGCCAAGAACGGGCATGGTGAGAAGGTTGTGAAAAAGAAGCTACTGAGTGAGGATGATCAGGAGAAGCGTCTATTTATCAAAGAAGCAAAAATTCTTCATGGCATAAACAGTGAACATATCGTCAAATTTAGAGCTGCATGCATGGAACCACGTACAATGATGCAAGAGGATTTGTTTTTCGACTTCGCTTTTTTCGGCGGCTCAGTTATTGTTAGCACTCTGGACAGACTTCTACAACATCTTCACATGAATGAGACAATCGACCAATTTTTACTTCAATGGAAACGGCAGCCGGGCTTGCACACTTGCATAACCGGCTTGAAAAGCATGCAGAAGTACACAAGTTTAAATGAGTCTATTGAGTTTTTTATTTGGTTAATTATCTGACGTCTTTCCCTAATACGAAGGGCTTTATAGTTAACTTCCGTCTTTTAGGATTTCGGGTGATTTTCCGTCATTCCGATTTTTAGGGTTGGGCCGTTTTTTCCGCCATTCCGCCTGTTAGGATTTGGGGTGGTTTTCCTCCTTTCCGCCGTTCCGTCTTTTAGGATTTGTTATTGTTCCGCCGTTCCATCATTCCTGCTTTTTTGGGTCGCCCCGGCCAAAAAACCATCAGATTTCTCGTTTTTAAATTGGTTTTTACTTGTGCCTTTCGCTTTTATTTTCCGATGTTTTCTCAAATGATAATTCTTATGGTTAAAAAACTGGAAATTCTGTTTTATTCGGTCTGTTTTAATTTTGCCCATTCAATTTTCTTGGCTTTTGTTGGGTAGCAGGTGAGGAAGGCCAAGGAGGCACATTCGGAAATAAACGAAGAGCTACAGGGAGCAGGAGTCATATTTGACCGTATTTCCAGAAAATTCACCGTACAATTGTTGCACGAATCGATCTGTTGTGGATTCAAATCACTGTACTTGATCAAACTGTAAATATGCGATCGTGTTACGTCTTTGAAAAACATTCGAGGATCACTTGATGTAAAGTAACCAATTGGGTAGCTGTGCTCATATTTGAACGCCGGAACAGCTTGAATAACGCTATGCGTACAGACGTTAATTGTTTTCGCTCCTCTCCTCGCGCGAGACTCGCGTTTCGAGCTCGCCTCGCTTTCGCCTCTGTTCGCCTAAAATACACAAAAAATTATGCAAGCCGTACTGCAAGCTATGGGCGCCAATAAAGAAAGGGTTAAATCAGTTCACCATTTCCAATTGCTTAAATTGGAAAATTAACTGCGATGATCATTCTTCACTTTCATCAACAACCGCAGTCAAATATGAATTATTTCATATATACTTCACATCATTTCACTCCTCACGGGATATATGAACTCAATAAATTGACCACGCTCCCAATGTGTGGCTTCATAGCTCAGTTGGAAGAGCATCGCACCGGTATCGCGGAGGTCACGGGTTCGAATCTCGTTGAAGCCCTGATTTTTTTCTTTTTTTCAATTGCTTAAATTGGAAAATTAACTGCGATAATCATTCTTCTCTTTCATTACTTTACCATTTACTGTGGACCAAGTTTTTGGAAAGGTAATTTCAGTCATGCTGAGCATACTATCCCTAAATGGATCTAACATACGAGGAAAGTTTGTTTTATAATGTACCAAGGCCTTTTCAGGAGATCACATACAAAATATAAATTTATAGGTGTAGGAAAGCCACTGAATACTTGTTGTTTTCTGCTCTTCATGTTCCAGTTACACTCCGTGGGTCGCCAAAATGTTAGGTGATGACTATCAAGTGCAGCATGCTCCTTGGGACAGAACAGATGGAGGAGCAAAGGACTCTAATTATGGTCTACAATGCCTGCACTTGTTTCTACACACCGCCATGTTAGAACCAACAAGTTATGATGTTATTATCTTCAATTTCGGCATGCACGATATAAATTATAGCGGCAAACACCCAGAGGAATACATCACAACAGCTGAGTATGCTAGAAACCTTAGAGATATAAAATCAATACTGTTATCAACGGGGGCTAAGGTTGGGTACGTTCTCACAACGCCAGTTCCGTATAACACCTCGCTGAATGATCGCGTCATACGGTACAACAACAAAGCACGTGACGTCATGGAGGAATATCCAACTGTCGCTACTGCTGACTTGTACACCTGGGTGATCGAAGTCTGCGGAGTTCCGCCTTATTTCAACTGCAATATCGCTGACAAGCAGCCGAGCCCGCACTACAAGCCTGCAGGATACGAGTACTTAAGTGAGAGGGTTAAAGATCTAATCATAGATCTAAAGCGTGATGAGAGTCCCCAGTTTTGGAAAAGACAAGAATTATTTGTGAGTATTCTTCAGGTGCTTCAGTTTGGCCTATATCGCAGCACACATTCATCTCATAAGGTTAAATTAACGTGACAGCCCCTCTCGTATTTGTAGTTAGCATCAGGGCTTCCCAGGTTATATGGCAGCTACATAAACAGGAGACAAGAACCGAAAATTCCGAGTCCCGTCTCCAGTTAATTCCACGTTCTTCGTTTGTCACGAGGGTATTCTCTTAACGTTTTATTAATCTTATAAATGGCCCGTGTAGCTTAGGAATTAACTAATTCAAGAAAGCCAACCATTAACTTTTTCGACGATTCCGATGAAAGCGTATTTTAAGGTGATGCTTATTCACGCTTATTGTACGTAGGGCAGTTTTTTAGACTCACTATAAAAAAGTGTTTGAATAACGCATAGCAATCTTAGTTTTATCCAAACTTGCTAGTAACGACAACCAAACCCCATCCAAAACCCATCAAATTGCCCATGCCATCTTTGTCCCATATCGCTGTCGACTGACTAAGGACTTGTTTACAACGAGGGAGGGTTACCCTAGCTAGTGGGTTAACCCTAGCTAGAGGGTAAATACCGCACCCTACCTTTTTCGACGGAATCTCTCTTTCTTCCAGTGGTCAAAGAGAGAAAATCCAGTTCCTTGCAAGGACAAGTCTGGCGCTGTGGTGACAGTGTGTCCATACAGCAGCACCTGCTGCAACGAAAGGTATTCCGCAACAGGACAAGGATGTTGTCTCACACCAGACGCCGTCTCGTGTGGGGACGGGGTGCACTGCTGTCCCGCGGGTTACGAGTGTGATCCGGCCTGTTCAACAAACGTGTGTTCTTGTCAAAAGACGCGATGAATGACGCGTTGTATAAGGCTGTTGTTTGTCGGGTAATATATCAAAAACATGAGGGACAGTGTGTAATCGGGATATCCAAATACGACGCGCAACGGAGTACTGTTTTCGAAATTCGAGGCTTTTGGATAACCGATGAAACACCGTCTTGAGTATTTGATATATCTTCTTAATCGAAACAAAAACTAAGGAGTAAACGGAGAAGTAAAATCGTCAGAATGTATGCTAATTAAGACCGGGTATCCAAAGCTTCTTCACGGTTGTGATTTTCTATGTTTTAACTTAATGAAATATTGATGCATTTGAGAAGTCAGCTAGCTGAAGGACTTGCCAAAATGGTAACAATTGTTACCAAAATCGAAAAAAATAAAAAAGTTGTTTTGCATTTGACCTCGGGAGGTGACTTGACGCATGAATTCATCACGAGTAGAAAAAGATAATTCGTTTAAAGATAGTTCGGTTGGCATAGACTTATGAGGGAGAACCGCTCACTGAATCAACTGAACAAATTTGTTTGGATTATTTGTTTCAATATAGATAGATATTTTGGAAAACAAATATAACTGTATTTACCGACTGAAAACACATCTTTGTCATCTACGTTTTACAAAAATTTCTCCCAAAAGGTGTTTAGTCTACCCTATTGCCGAGCTAACGTTAAGAAGTGTTTCGTCTTTTTCCAAGAACCTAGATTTTATAACTAGCCTGACAATGAAATCATCAAGCCTAATTCCATTTGTTCTTTTAACTCATAAATGACGTATCGTTTAAGTTATTTTTGAGTTGTGTCTTTGGGCCTTGTGATTAAGTATATCATAATTATAACTAGCTGTTTAGGACGCCTCAGGCCCCAGTTGTTCAAAAGTCTGGATGAACGCTATCCACCGGATAAAATTGCTATCAAGTGGATATGTGTTAACAAACATGCAAACCACGCTATCCGCTGGAGAGTGATTTATCCGGTGGATAGCGTTATCCACAAGTTTCGAACTAACCCGGGCGCAGGTCACTTAAGTTTAACTTTTTCCTCTCACCTTTTAGCGTAATTTTCTCTGATGTAGACAACAAAAGATATGGATAATCTAATTGACAGAATTGCACGACAAACTGAAGTCTGATCTTTGCATTTTTTTCCAATTTGAGTCTCTTCAAAGGTTTTTTATACCAGTTGATTTTCTATTCTGGTTAAGGGAAGCGAAAAAAGCGCATCAACACTAAATGCTAACCAGTTATCACACAAATAAATTTGACAGAAAAACAAACAACCACTTTGCTTCAGAGATTATTACCTCTTTGTCTAGATATCTGTTCGACTGCTTGGAAGTTTTCGTTTACACGTATAAAATATTTAACACAGTTTAAATGGATCCGTTTTCCATCCGCAGCTATCGAAAATGTTTACAACCTAAAATGCAGAAAGAAGAAAGAGTTTTGCAGTTTCCCCCGCTATCTAATTTCTCTGCTGGGTATCATTTTGGCGAAATGTTTATCGGAGTTTTCTCATGCGTCTTCATCTTCTATGTGATTGTTATGGTTCCTGTCAGTTCCGCGAAAAGCAATGCTGACTACCGTTCAGTGATGCCAGCTGAACGAATCTGCAAACCAGGGCCGCCATTGAAAGCAATGACTGGAAAGACAAACTGTCTTATTATTGGTGATTCCATCAGTATTGGGTAAGCTCTAGTAAGCTTATAACCTGCTCTTAGGGTTACGCCTTGATTGGGAAGCGCTATTTTGTTCATTTCGAATTTTTTTTCAATTTTGCCCTGAAAACCTAGTAGGTAGAAACATCCTATATCGAGTGAAATTTTAAGAACGCTTGCTACAGTTTTGATGAACCACAAAAACTTCAAACACTTTTGAAAAGTGTTCCAATATCTTTTCTCTACTTTATTTACTGCTTGCTGATGTGAAACATCAACAAATAGCCAAAATGAACGACCAAGTACCTATGGAGAGACTGGGCACTAGTAGGTTAAATCATGTTTTTCTCAAGGTGTGACCCCGCCTCAAAATTTCAAGAATAAGAAATCACATTCATGCAAAGTAAAATAAAATCTGTAAGATGGACTAATAGCTCAAAATCTGTAAGATGGACTAATAGCTCAAAATCTGTGTTAAGGATTTTTTTTAAAAAAAACTTGTCTCTAAACGTGATTCACCGCTATAAATCAAGTTTGAAAATTTCACCATGGGTTGTAAGGTGGATTTTCGTGCAATCCTCGATCGAAGACTGGCTTTTACAACTTTGGACTAGACGGGAATCGGATTGCGCACAGCCTTTATTTAAGCGCGCGCTCATCCGCGCTCATGTGACACCACTAATCGCGTGCGAGAAAGGAGTAAATTAGGGCTCTTTTACCGGATGTTTATCGACATTTTTGTCATATTTTTTAGCTCTAGGCTTAAACACATGTTTGAATGGAGTTTGAAACTATCGCTTCTTATAGAATGTGTTCACGTGACGTCATCAAATTCTCAAATTCAAAACTAAAGAGCCAGTAAAGGATTTACCCTGCAAATGATCCCCGACCGCAAATGTTCCCCAGCTCAGCCTGATTCTACTTTTAGTTCGTAATCGGCGGTTTCCGGGTTCTCCGTGCATGTGTCCCACAGGCAATGAAGGTTAGTGTTTATGGATCGCTCAACACACATGTACCATGCAAGTTGACAAATCAGCGAAGGACTTGCTTGAAGTTGAGATGCGGTCTTTCTAGCTCAGAGAATGTCATTTGTAGGACTAAAACGTCACAAGTATGTCACGACATGATCACTCTTACTAGCGGTACTTATACAAATGTGCTTTAAAATTTTCTGTGATTTTTCGTTGTTAGCATATTTTCTTTAGATTTATTTAACATGTATCGTTTGGATGATGAAAATAAAATAACTAAACAATCATAACTAAAAAAACACATGGAACCAAACTCCATGCCATTCCTCGTTTTTCTTCTTTATCCACTGGATGGTTTTTGATTTATTTTTTTATTGCGTGATTTGTTTTCGTTTCATCTTTGTTGGGTTATTTGCGTCGTTTTTGCGCGCAAAATTAAATCGAGAAATATTCAGTGGATTAAGTCAAGAAATTGTATGCTATAGGAGATAGGTGAAGAAGACATGTCTCCAAGTTTGAGGTCTCTGCGTCTTCCCAAACTTCAGATTCCAAGATCATGGCAAATCTCGAAGTACTTTCTTCCTCCTAGCGTTGCGTTGTTCACTGACTGCGTAATTAAATCAAGTTTCGAAAATGGTAATAAATGTTGTTGTATTGTAGTTACACTCCGTGGGTCGCCAAGATGTTAGGTAGTGGCTATCAAGTCCAGCGTGCTCCCTGGGATCAAGTGGACAGTGGTGTCCTGGACTCTAAATATGGACTGCGATGCTTGCGCTTGTTTTAGCCTGCGAACAGGCTCCCAGCGAGGTCGAAAAAAAAGAATTTGGCGCGCGAGTGGGAGTTGGAGCGTCGTGACTCCGCGAGCGAAGCGAGTGGGACGCGGGGGAGCCTGTAGACATTGTTTTCAGTGCACCGTTCCGCCCCTTGGTGATTAGCCTGTTACATATCTGTCAAGGAGGTAATTAAATCTGTCAAAGTTAATGGGTTTCCCCGCGCTGATGAATCGGCTTTTTATAACAATCTACCGTAATAGATGGTAAATAAAGTAGACAGGCCAAACACGACTCCTACGAGAAAAGGAGAAAACTAGAGCCGTTAGATCGTGCTAGGCGGCAAGTTTTAAGAGGTCTACAATCAGAACTAAGCCGAACGATGGCATATACAACACGCAACACAGTCGACAGACTTGCGCGTAATGAGTTAAATTTAATTCCTGTGGTACTAGAACAATCAAAGGAGAAATAAACCTTTACATCGAGCTCCAGGAACATAAGCTTGATCAGATAGCTGCAAGAAACATTAGAATTTCTCTAGACAAGCCTATAGCTTTCTCGAAGTAAAGCATGTGACACCCGTGATAAGAATCTACCTACTGTACTTGCAAACATTTCTAATCATAGCCGGGCTCGGCGTCACAGTATGGAATGCGAGTAAGCAACACGTTCACAGTAAATGTCACATTTTGTCCCTTAAAAGCAAAGACTTGGAGACTTCAAAACAAATCTTGCAATAAAAATGAGCCAAAACAATACACTAACAGATGGCAAATTATAGAGGTGTCAAACTCAACGAAGCAACACGCAGATAACACCGGAAATCGTACAGATCTATGACTTCTTAAAATTTGCCGCCTAGCACGATCTAACGGCTCTAGTTTTCTCCTTATAACACAATACGAAATGCCTTTCATGAACAAGAGTGAAGCGCCAAAAAGGTCGAAAGACCGAAAAATAAACGGCAAATCTACAAATGGCACGAACCGTAGGAGTCGTGTTTGGCCTGTCTATTTTATTTACCATCATAGACGCGGCAAAAATTGAAAAATTAGGCTCTTCCTGAAACCAGTCGGTAGAATTCCGAAAGCATCGCGCTTCTACGCCACAGTTTCCAGGCATAGCTTCCGCTCACGTTTCAAACCAGAGATATGACGAAAATGTTGCAAAGAATTGCTCAAAGCTGCTTCAAATTCGTCGTCAGTGAACTGTGCATTGCACGCGGAAGCCGTTGTTGACGGTCTCGGCAAGAATTATGCTAATTTACAAGCAGTTGTCAAGATCTGTCAATTACTTATCTCAGAGCTGTCAACAGTCATCGATTCAACCAATCAGATCTTGATACCAGGAGCTGGTATCATGGAACGGCGGCATCAATGGAATGTCTACAGGCTCCCCTGCGCACTCCCTCCTCACCAGACCGCTCTCGGCTCGTCCCGCTCGCCCTAGACTACACACGGCTATGTCGCCCAAACCCAACCGAACCGGGAGCCTGTTCGCAGGCTAGCGCTTGTTTCTGCAAACCGCCATGTTAGAACCAACAAGATATGATGTTATTATTTTCAATTTTGGTTTACACGACGCAGAATGTAGCGGCAAGTGGCCAGAAGAATACACCACGCCAGCTGATTATGCTAAAAATCTAAAAACTATAACATCAATACTGTTATCAACTGGGGCTAAGGTTGGGTACGTTTTGACAACTCCAGTGCCCTGGAATGCTACGCTGAATGATCGCGTCATACAGTACAACAACATAGCACGTGACGTGATGAAGGAATATCCAACTGTAGCTACCGCTGACTTGTACAACTGGGTGATCAATGTTTGCGGAGTTCCGCCTTATTTCAACTGCAATATTGCTGAGAAGCAGCCGAACATGCACTATACTGCATCAGGAAATCAGTACTTAAGCACCAGGGTAAAAGATTTGATTTCACATCTTGCTCAAGGAATTGATGAGGATCTCTCTTGGGCAAGACAAGATTCATTGGTATGGAATTCTTTAGTTATGCTATAACCTTCTCGTTTCTTGTATTGAGCAATTTCAAGTTAACCCTGGCCATTGCCAACATTAATTTCCCTGTGGGCAGTAGGCAAGTTATCATTCTCTACCATGCAAATCACACTCGATGAAAGGTTCACTCATAAATGTTCGCTCATGAAGACATCTCTCATAAGGTTTGCGGACCAACCCGTTCCGAAAGCGCTCCTCATCTTTTAGTGTCGGTCTACCGCGAACGCTGTGTGCACATTTTGTATCCGTTTTGTATCCGTACACGGTATTTGTGCTGATCTTCCACCACATAACCTCTTCTCCGTCCGCCATTACACCATGCCATGTGCTCATCAGTAAAATCTTCGCGCATGCGTATTAATTAAAGAATTGCAAACTGTGGCTGAACGAAAAAATCAAAGTGCTCTTATGAGCCAACTCATTCATGTCGAATTAGTGAATTTATGAGAAAGTGAGGGCAGTAAAGTTGCTTACAAAGTTATGATGACGATGCGTTTACAGGCAATCTTCAGGTTAAGAGCAAAGGTAGCTACTCAGAGGCATTAAGTGGACCTAAGTGTTGCAATAAAGATAGTGTTGTAAGAGAAAGAAAGCCGGGCCTTCGTGGGTTTACTTGCTGTTGTCCGTTTATGAGAAACCACTTCAAGTAAAGTGTTTGTTAGCCAGTTTTCATATTTGTTACTGAATAATAAATAAGGCAGGAGTACAAATGCAGACTGCAGACTGAGTACAAAATGGAGACTGACAAGAAAAACTGTTTTTTTTTTACGTCCGAAACGTGTCACCATTCGATTTTATAACTTGTACCTATTGTGACCCTATTGTCACGCAATCACATCATAATCTTTGCATTCTCGCAGGTTATTTTATATCTTGAAACGTGCACTTTAAACAATATGAAAAAGAATTCATACAATTCATTCTTACACCGTTTTAAGCTTTCAAGGGGTTTTCGGACTTGAGCGCGAGATCTCTGTATTATATAAAATGGAAACGCTAGTATTGCAATTTGAGGCGCATTTACACGACATTCATTTTGGGTACGGCACTCCTAAATTTGGGCACGCGGGCCAGTAATATAGGGCACGGCCCGCTTGATTTTTGTCGTGTAAAAGCAAATTTTTCGGCCCGCGTGCCGAAAAATTTAGGCGGGCCGAGACCACCTCAGGAGGTAGTCTCGGCCCGCCTAAAAAGAGGTCCGCGTGCCGAAACTAGAGGTATTCTCGTCCTCAGGAGTCTTTGCGCTCCTGGCTGACCACAAAAGCGAAGGCTCTGGGGTCGAAAATGAGTTTTGGGGCGCCAAAATCTTGTTGTTTTCGCGGGAAGAAAGATGGACTCGAAGAATCTGAAGAATAGTGGCATAATTCGCATCTGGAGCAACGATGCCACAGACATGTTAATCGAACCTGTGGTCCAAGGAAACTATCCAGTTCGCGTTAGTATTTATTAAAAGACTTAAAACCTCAAAGGAAACGAGAGAGGTATACAGCACGCTACAGGAAAGTAACACATTCTACTTCAGTGATTCAGTTCGACAACGTGCACGTTTTGAAAGATTGTGAGGTTTGTCGGTTGGCGATCGATGCCAGAGACAAATTTGAATCGCAGATTTTCCTCGTTCTATTCTTCCACTGTATTCTAGCCTATAACTATAAGCATGGAACATTCTTTTATAAATGATGTTGTACTTTACTTTTAAACTCATCAGGATAAGTTGTCTTTTTGCGTTTCAGAAAACTTTTGACAAACGATTTCCGAAGTTCGTTTGAAATCGGTCAGTGTAAAACGCAGACTGCAGACTGCAGACTGCAGACTGCAGACCGGGGTAAAATGCAGACTAAGGGTAAAATGCAGACTGCAGACTGCAGACCAGGGCTAAAATGCAGACTGCAGACTGCAGACTGCAGACCAGGAGTAAAATGCAGACCGAGGTTTAAATAAAATATTGATAATTAAAAAACGAGTCATAAGGATAAAATGAAGTTTAATTTTGTACACGTCGAGTTTTGCATCTGTTCTATCAAAATGGTCATACTTACGATTATTTGAGAACGCCGAAATGTGATAATTTCTCGTGTTTGGATAACCAACTGTCACCTTTCAGCAAATACCAATTCACAAACCTCTTGATAAATTAAACGGCATTTAAGTCGAGTACAAAGATTGAATGCCTTCACAAACTAGGCTCGATACCTACAAGTTTAGCTTGCCCTCTTGTTGTGCTGTCGTGTTTTGCTTGCCTTGTGTTCCGAACAATTCCAAGGCCATTTGAAGCAACAAAGACACGCGGTGGTTTGAACGTTATGAATTAAGACTTTCTCGATGGAAATACGCTGCAAGAGTTGGTCGCGTAAACAAAATTCAAAATGGCCGACACGTAAACAAAGGTAAGATGCATGCATAGAATTACGATTGGCTCGGGTCCTTGTGCGAAACTTGGTTCAACAAAATGGGAGTTCAAGAACTCGAGGTTAATAGTATAACGTTTGATTTAGGCTGGTAAACGCCTTTTGGCTGGAGTTTTCGCGATTTTTGAAAAAAAATATTACGCGCACGAACACTCGCAGGTCTTCATTTGATCCGTATTTGATTCTCGTGGATTTTTATTATCAATATTTTATTTTACCTTCAGTCTGAATTTTACCCCTGGTCTGCAGTCTGCAGTCTGCATTTTACCCTTAGTCTGCTTTTACCCCCGGTCTGCAGTCTGCAGTCTGCGTTTTACACTGACCGATTTGAAATCTCCTAAAGGTTCAAAGCGATTTTCAAGCAGTCTCGCGAGAGACGTTGTGATTGCATTTAGAATGACTGCTAAGCTGTTTTCCTTCAGAAAAGAAGTCCCAAATAGGTGGATTATAATACGAAATGGGGCCACAAAGCTTGGCTTATTTCCTGATTTAATTAGCGCTTCATTACTTGGAGCCACAGGCTTGTTATTCAATTATCATGATAAACTTAATATTGTAGTTTAGAGCAAAAAAGATCCCATGATTGATTGTTATTAACCGGCAAGAGATGGGTTGTTAGGTATACAATGTATCCTTGTTCACAGCCGCTCCATTATCCGTATAAATGTTCAAGACTACTTCCACGTAATTTATAACCGTACCGTTGCCGGACCAAACTCTGATCGGTCCCAAGAAAACACATGAAAATTTGCTAATTAATGGCAAGTCTTTTCGGTGACATCTAGCTTCAGAGTCTCTAAAATCATAACTTACAAGAAGAAAGGTATTAATCGAAATTAAGCAGCTGATTTTTACCGCCATGCTTTGTTGAAACTTTAACCGGAAGTGGCCAGGTTAGTCATCTTCTTGTAAGATTTTTATTTTCGGTTGCTTCTCATATGCTTCAAATAGGTCCAAGTTGACATAACAGCCACTGGCTAACAAAAAATTCCCATGAGATGAATTTTTTACCCATAAAAGGCTAAGAATAGGGCATTACAAAGATAGTTTTTTTTTTGTCTAAAATTAATTGTGCGTTGCTAAAAGAGAGATTGAAAAGTGGCCAAAATTGCACTGAAAATCAGCCTCTGGGGACCCCTGAGGGCTGATATCCAGAACTCGGCTAAAAAAAGTTCATTGAAGCTGAAACTTTGACATATTTCATAAGTCCACATAACAGATTGTGTACTAATTTTAAGCAAAATCGGCTGACCCTCATTTCTAAGTCTGCCCCGGTCTCTCAGGCAGAAGCTCTTAAGGTGGATTGAAACAGTTTCCAGTACTTTCCAAGACTTACAGTTTGATGGGTCATTATAACCACTCTTTATCGGTTGATGCCAAAATCATGGTATAGACTATCTGCCCAATCATCGGTGAACAAGTTACTGTTAATTTTGTGGCACAATAGGTTACCATAGCAACAATATGACCTGCTAAAAACACCCTTAATTTTAGCTTTAAGCGCTTATAACTCAAAAACGAGCTCGGTAACCCCCATTTTTTTATTATCGAATTGTAATCAGCATGATAAGATGCAACTTTTTGCAAAGTTTAAAAAAATCCTGCGCAGGGGGTTCAGAGCCACCTTTAATTTTCGAGAATTTTTCTTAAGTTAAATATTTTGACGAGCATTCCTAATAACATGTAATATAGAAGTTTGAGAAGATTTCACCGACCCGTTCTCTTAATAACACGATAGCTTTCGATTTTAGGGGTGGAACTGAATGCGTTATATCGTTGCCATGGTAACAGGTTTTCTGGAAAAAAATATGATGTAATGATTCTATGACGTTTCATTTATGTCTGTGGTAAATTTCACACTGATACGATAAACCAAACTGTAATTGGAAAAGAATTTGTAAAACTAGTCTGGGGAGAATGAAAACTATTTCTAGCCACCTTAAGGTAGCATCCCACCCCAAATTTGACCATTTTGGGGAAAAAATATTTTACGATAGCAAGATAGACCTTACTCCTATCTTTGTTTTAAAAAAGAAATTTCGAAAAAATATCGTTTCTCCGGGAAGTTATGGACAAAATCAGTAGTGTTTTCTTCACTAATTGCCGTTAATGGAATGTTGACAAGTGACTGTAACAATTCATCAACACATCATTATAATGGGGACCTTACGCATATACGACGGCGAGGACGACACCTACTAAAAAATGTGTTTTTATTTTACTTCGAAATTTCGCATTTATTGAGATCTCTTCAGTGTATTTGTTGGTATTAAAACATGCCTCAACTGAATATGTTACGAATGCGTGAAATACGAAAAATGAGCCGTTATGGTTCACGTTCTCCAAACAACGCTGAATTTGGTCATTTCACGTTGTCGTTTTGTAGGGGACGGCAAAGAAATGTACAAAGAATTATAATGCACGTGCACAGCTATTGTTCTGGCCCGGGTTGTTCAAAGGATGGATAGCGTGGTTTGTTTTGTTAACATTTATCCGCTGGATAGTGTTAACCAGCCTTTGAACAACCGGGGCCTGCTCATTAAACCTTTTGTTTGGTGGCGTTCTCGTTGCCGTTGCCGTCGTGTTTTGCGTAAGGTCCCTAATATCTTTTAGAAAACAGTCCTAAGAAAGCACGCGCGCTGATTGGTTAAAAATCGTGTTTGTATAACTCGATGGAGACACAGAACTAGCGCGCGCTGTTGACGTAGCGATGGCGCGAGCAAAGAGAATTTACATTTTGATATCCAAAGTTAACAAGTTATTTTCCTTTTTCTCGTCGTGGTGTTTTCTAAAAGAAATAGAAAACATATACTTCGTGTTTCTATCGAGTTATACAAACACTCGTGAAAGTTTGGGAGAACTCGAAAAAGCTGTGCCCACAGCATTTCTCGTTCTCCCAAACTTCCACTCGTGTTTGTATAACTCGATAGAAACACGGTATATGTTTTCTATTTCTTAAACATACAATCCTTATTTCGACACGCAATTTTGTCACGGCCAGACCACGCAACAATATTTTCGCCCTGTTGCCATGTCTTCAAGAAAAAGCGAAAGCGATCGAGCTGCCCTTTTATGCCAAGGAGAGCGGTAAAAAGAAAAAAAAAGAAATTGTTTTGACATCGACAAAGGTTGGGCTGACAAACTTGCCGCTAGCGACAAAGGGTATGGGGTATTAGTATATACTGAAACAGTGGATAGTGTTAAACGCGCGCGCTGATTGACTCGTCAAACCCCGGATATCCTGTGCTATTTACCTCCGAGCAACTCAAGAGAAAATGGCGTCCCGTTTGCGGCCGTGACAACTGGAGAAATCATCCAAATTAATTTTTTTGGCGTATATTATCTCCCTGTTTTAGTATGTACCAAACAACCATTCACCTCAGTGTCGGTGGCTAGCGTTGGATATTTACCTCGCCGCTTCGCGGCTAGGCTCGATTTCCGCCGCTCTCTCGGGGGAGGAGCGCGGGCTCCTTCTGGACAGCGGCTGGTAATCGAGCCTACTTCGCGGCTCGGTAAATTCTACCGCTAGCCACCTCCACTTCGGTGAATACGAGTTCGAGGTTGTTGTGCCGGGCAATTGTGTACGTGGGTAATTTTGTGGCTCTATTCATCAGTGCTGATCATATAGACCAGAAAGCAATTTGCATTGTTTCCTATCCAGTTTATTACCATTCTTACCCAGCTGCTCGCATCTCGGGAAGCATTACTGCCTTGGGAGTTTCTGTTTCACTGGAGTCAGTGGTAGTTGCGTGATTCCTTCCCTTGCGCGTTCGTCTTCGCCTCTTATTCCTGGTGGTATTTGTCCCGGTCACCTTTTTCCTCTTTTCGTTTCTTAAGGCATTTCTAACGTTGTTTTGGCCTATTCATATTACAAATTACTAGTCAGAGGAATGAAAACTCGGGAAACTGGGATGAAACACTTCCAATTCTACAGTAACAACTTGCCTTCGGAGCGAGTGACTAGCAGCGATGCCTGGTAGAACTGAAATGTAGAGTCAAATTCCCGCGCGGAACAGTATTTGACATCTTGTCTCGTCAGCATTTGAGCGCTATTGTTATGAAGTAAGTTGAGCCGTTTGTTTGTAAACCGCAGGTAATTACTTTCACGCCTTGTTGTTTTAATCCCATTCAACCGGAAGAACGTCTCTGAAACTGTTTTGCCCTTTTTCTCGAAACTATATTTTCAAGAAATTGGGCGCACGTTTTAAGTTCGCGTGCAGCGAATTTTCAACCGTTTGAGCTCAGATTTGGGGAGAATGTTCCTATACAACGTAGCTCAAAAACCGTGTCGACGTTTTTGATTTTTCCCGTTCTTTCTAGAGTTATAAACAAATGAAGGAACAGGAGCGATATTTTTTCGAACCCCGAAGTTTAACCGGGCGTAAAAAACAAACCAGGCAAGATATCAAAATTCGCCGACATGGTTTTTGAGACAAAGGTGTTAAGAACTCGGCGCAATGTCTGTCTCTTCCTTTTAATCACTTCCGACTGCACAGGAACTGAATATTGCAAGCCATGTACTTTTGCAAAACTAATCGCTATATTTTAAAGATATTTATCTTTTTTCTTTCAATAAATACGGTATGGTAATCTTCATTTATTGAGCTTTCAGAAAATATATAGTTTGTCAGGGTTTTTATTTAACGTCTCGCCTTGAAAACGGTGCGAACGTGAAGTAGTCATTTGGGGTGGGATGCTACCTTAACAACGGAGCGATCCTATAAAAGGCAAGGACACGCCCCCTTGAAGCACTTTGTTGGCTTTCCTGTGCAATGGTGAAAGCCAGAATAACGGTCGCATATAGAAGTCGTGGAGAAATAGCGTTTTTTTCCTCAAACCAACGGAGTCATTTACGTAGAATAATATAAGGTAAATGATAAAAATACAGTGAAAATAAAACTTATATTAACACTTTAGATGATGGCTTTCGAAGACCAAAAACGATGAATTATCTTCGTCGTCGCTGCACGTGGAACATTCAAATTTTCGCCGCTAACTAAAATAACAAAGCTGATGCCTGCGAGCTATCTGTTTCCATTTATCTCAGCATGCTGAGAACGAAACGAAATCTCGTAAGAGGTGATTTTGGTTAGCCTGTGAACACAGACGGATTTTGGTGGGATATTTAAAATTATTCAAGTTTATGAGCGTTATGATGGTGCAAACAAAATGCAAATTGAACAACACTGAGTTATTCCTCAAACTGTTCCATATTCAGAGCGAAAGAAATTGGAAACAACAAGTACTACGAAGAAACAACAGAACTTGAAAAATGGCAAAGTGAGATTTCGCCTGAATATTGACGTTAGAAAGGAAATGGAAGACTCGAGGCTGAATGCCATAAACAACTGATTACGTTCGTAAAAGGTCGACTGAATTTTAGCTGCAAGAGTACAACAGCAGCTAATGTTGACGTTACGGAATCTCTTTTAGATAACTGGCTGAAGAATAACCATATTACCGTAGATAAAATATATTACCTTCGCAGTCTGTTTGTATTTTTTTACGAATTTTAGTTTTCAAATTTATTTCTCAACCGCAGAAAACCGGCAGAAAAACAGAATCCTGTGGCAACTCGCTAAAATTAGACTTGAGTGAATAAGCCAATCAAATGGGAGCATTGGCCGTCCGTTGGGATTTGTGATTGACAGGCTGAACACCTCAGCCTCGTTATATAGGATCGCTCCGTGTTTAAGGTGGCCGAACACAGTTTTGGCGCGTGCTTTTGCTGATGCAATATTTAGCACGTGCACAAAGATTTCAAAAAACAAACATGCCGTCAGTAGAGCGATCATTTTATTCACTCAACACCCGCACTATCTGTGTTGTTTTTCTCTATAATTGAACGCAGTGTATTGATGGCTTTAGTCTTTATTACAGAGATATGTTAGAAAAGGTAACGATGCAAAGCAACCCAGCAATTTTCAGCTTTTGTTTGTTACCGAAAGAACCCAGTTAAATGCAACGCGTGCGCAGTTGCTCGAAAAATTGAGACCGATTGCTTCAGCAGAAACATCCTGATTTCTAACGATCCAGTCGTTAGAATTTCAAGAAATTTGGCAGAAAAATAGATCAGAGACCACGTGAATGATCTATCAAAAACAATCTGAAATTTGACATAGGAATTTTTAATAATACAGAAAACGATTAACGGCGATTACGAAAATCGCCTTGTCAAAATTTTATAGAACCGTGTTGGCAGAAGGGATTTAATGTCATTTTTTAGTGTGCAAAATATGAAAACAATCTAACGACTGGATTTTTTTTAAATAAACAAAAACCATTATTTAAGCCTTGTTTTTAACCAGCCCCGTTGCCATGGCAACAGCACACACTCCTAGTCAAAATGCGAGAATAAATATTTCTGTGGTTAACCTTGACTCTTGCAAAAAATGGGCGCCAAAGCATAAATAGTTTAAAAGTTGTGGTTAATTAGGCAAGGCACCTGAAAACTGTGTTCGGCCACCTTAAGTAGTTCTTCTTTTTCTTTATCTGTATCACGTTTCTTTTAACGAAGGCATAGCAGGTTTTTAACTTTATTTCATTTATTTTTATTGTTCCTGGCCCGCCTCAATTAGCTTCAGCTACCTACGGTGCCAGGTCTGTCAGTACTGTAATATGTGTAAAAATGTAATAAAGTTGTCTTGTCTTGTCTAGTGTACAGAGTACGAAACTTTCCATTCCATCAAATTACCATAATCGGTTATTTATATATTTTTTTCCAGTGGCTATCAAAAAAAAATCCAGTTCCCTGCAAGAACACATCTGGCAAAGTGGTGACAGTGTGTCCAGATAACAGCACGTGCTGTAACGCCAGATTCTCTTCCACGGGACTGGGATGTTGTCTTCTACCGCAAGCCATCCCGTGTGGGGACGGGATGCACTACTGTCCCGCGGGTTACGAGTGTGATCCGGACTGTTCAATTTGTAAGTGTTTTTGTGGAAAGTTGAAGTTGCAATCATCTTTGGACAGAACCTCAACCATATCAGCGTTTCTAAGATCTTAACAGCACAAGAATGGAGATCGCTAACCGGAATCTGTAGCAGGGTGCTCATTGTAATAAGGACATCACATCAAACTACTTGCGGATATGTGGATGAAAAACGAACGTAGAAGTTTACTAGTTGAGTTTCATCATATCTGCTAGGTAAACCTTACTTTTGGACAATAAAGTTGCTCTATTGTAGAAAATTGTTGTTCAAAGTTTACATAGACTGCCTGATGGATAAAACTTTCTACGGTGACATAGATTGTATGACCTTTTAACCACTAAAAAAAGGTCCGCAAATCGTACAAGGTCACCTTAGTAACGTATAAATGAAGTTAAACTTAACCAGGAAACGGAGTGACAAAACAGTCAACATTGGTGAACGTTGTGCTTAAAACGTGGTTGCACTGTGAGAATCTCAAGCTTTGGGTTACAAGGACGTTTTGGTTGTTCAGGCTGCCGCTGAGTCAGCTGGAAATTCTCTCAGCATGAAACTCGGAAAACCTAATGCAATGATTTGCATGGAAGGCATGCCCAGATGAAAGTTCATGTCTTTATAGCACCATCCGCTTGTTAGCAAAGTTACACAAGTTTATGCAAAAAATGCAGGCGGCTTGCGATTGGTCAAATCACTCACAAAACAAACTGACATCAACCCTACTCAATATGGACTGAAAAAGATAGTTAAATGGAGATTATACTGCATAGAAACCTTTGTTAATTGATAATTACTCCAGTTTTGTTAAACGCATACTTGGATTTTTGAGATCAGTTTGGGAAACGTTTGTTCAAGAACGGAAAAGGCTTCTACTTAACATCAACTGTATTAAAACTTGTGCAATGTCGTTTTTGTTACATAATTCTGACCGCACAAGGAACAAGACAACAATTGCTTTCATCGTGAACCAATTTTCCATGTTAATGTAGTATCACATGTCCATCCTGGACTATTAGTTAGAGCCTTTAGGCGGATTTAACAGTAGCGTTGGTGTACCATACAGCACTGTGTTAAACCAGTGTCTCGAGAATGAGGCAGGCTCGACCGCTTCCTCTTTTACACCAGTTTCCTCCTGGTCAGGAATTGTTTGCTCGTCACCAGTCACCTCTACCTCGATTTGATGTCCAGATTTTGAGCCTCGTTCGGACGCAGCGTCAGTTTCCGGTTCATCATCAGGTGCTTTGGGAAACTGTACCAGACCTCTCACGGCTTGTCCTACTGTTTTGCTCGTTTCCAGCAGGCCTGGAATTAGGGTCATCAAATCAGGATCAAAACGAGATTATTTCTATACCAGCAAACGTTTCAACTTGTACAGTAGGTAAAACAAAATTAATTATCACAAAAGAAATTCACTTAGACAAACAGGGACAAGTTAGCGGACAATTTTCGGAGTGCAGTGCGTTTTCTGATTGGATAGTAGATTGTAACTGCTAGGGTGTGTCTACGAAGGTTCACGTCAAAAATGCACACCAATAGTACTCACTTTTCTACTGCAATAAAGTAAAACCCTTTCGTATATATGTAAATGTAAGCAACGGGAAGTCAAACAACAGTCGACAACATCTCCCAACCTCGGGTCCTCAAAAGAACAAGTTTCTTTTTCTTGCTGTCGTCTACAACACGAACAAGGTTTCAGTTAACTGAAAAGGAGTTTAGTACTCACCACTGAGGCATGTCTCCAGCTTGTGTTTGTTCTCAGACAACTGACAGTGCCACTGATTGGACACCACCCCTGCTACACCAGCTAACGATAACAACATGGCGGTCTCCAGAGGACGCTCAAGCCATAACTCACCAACACTGTCAGAAAATATACAACCCAGATTCAGTGCATACCTTGTTAAAATATGTTCAATTGTTTACCGTAATACCAAAGAGTCGTGTGTTAAAATGACTAATTTTAGTGACTATACAGGTGGTCGTTCCGTTTTCTTTCTCGGTCAATGTTAAGGGAAATTCATGAAGTTTGGAACTCTTCCATCGAGCACTTATTTACTAAGTTAAAAGAAAATTAAACTTGCTTTTAAACGTCAGCGTTCAAATTGTCGTCAGTAATTTCACTACTACTAAGGAGTGTATATGATTGTAAGTTTAATATTCTTAGATATATTAATGTGGAATGGCTTTGACTGCACTTCAGTTTCAGTCAGAAATAAAAGTTTGAGCTCATACACTTTTGTGGCATCGTCTTTTCCCTGACGAAGGAAACTCTGGCTTGTCTGAACCAGGTCCAACAAAAGAACTAAATGGCAGTCTGAAACATCAGTAAAATAAATAGGTCAACAACCCAAATGACAGGATCATACTCTAGCATGACGCTACCAGCAGATTGGACGGGATGCTACTCCATTGCAAGTCACACCCTAGCATTCTGTCAAGTTTCCCTAAAAGTTTACCGGTGCATATTTGAACTCTTAGGAAGGGAGATGCACTGTAAGGGTTAAGAGTCTTGCCCAAGAACACAGAACAACGCAACTCAACAAAACAAAACAAGCCGCACTTTTCGATCAAGATTGCTATGCGCGAGCTCTAAATCATGACTTTAAAATGGCAATACGAAATAACAATAAGGGGTAGGGTAAGAAGATAATAATAATAACAACAACAACAAATACAATTACAACAACAATAATACTAATACTACTACTAATAATAATTACAACAATAATAATTATAATGATAATAATAAATGCCCGAGGGCTTCAAAGCAGAATTTAGAGCAGGCTTAACCGGTGGTTAGCGCCAGAATTGTCGCATGTCTCGAATCACGCGAGTTCGGTTCTGACCGTTCCTTGGACAGGAAGATATCGTCAAACTAAAAGAAAATTTCCTTTCAAACGACAAACGCATGGTGTACCTGTGACATTCATAGGTGCTAGCATATTAGGTGGCAGGCATCCCAGGTATCTCTCCGTGCCGTAAAAGATAAATCCACTGCTTTCAGATATGAGATGTTGAAATTCACCGACACTTAAATAAAAAAAAAGAAAAAAAGGTGTTAGGAACCTTGATTTGACAACAGAGCTGTCAAACCAAATGAATGCATGGTGTTATACCAACCTTGGAAGGTGGTCGTTTCCCATGATTCCATTCCACTTTCCCGTAAAGTTCTTGTGCTTAGCGATGACGTCATCCATTACCTTATAAGGACTATCATCACCTGAAATAAGACAAAAAAACAGGAACTTAAAATATTAATAGATAGTGGAATCCACGTAAAACTAAGATCATCAGTCGACTCACCTTCCTCACTACATTCGGCGTAAGGATCTACAATGTCTAGAAATAGCGGTTAAGTGTTTTTTTTCATTGTTTTATTACACGACACGCATGCTTCCTTAGGGACATTGCTATGACAAACTTTTAACTACAAACGTTTAACTTTCATGCAAGTTATCTGTTACAGAAAGTGGCTTTTGAATATTTTTATTTTGTGTAGCATATGTCTGGACTCGCCGATTAGCGAAAATAATCACGGAAAACGCGTCTCTTTTCAACCAGTCAGAAGCAAAGGTACTGTTTGACGAGCACAGAGGCTTGTTACGTATTCCGCAAGACACCACTACACCTACAGGCCAATTTGGGAAATGATTGGTCAGTAAGTTAAGCATAACAAATAATTACTGAAGAGAACGTAACAACAAAAAGTGGACAAAAGTGGTCTGTTTTACAAAATGCAATAAAGAACAAGTTTATATCACAGTCTACTTTTTATTTTATAAAACTTTAGTCAATTTTACTGCCGCAAGGATCAGTTTGCCGTTTTAACTGCTCCATGTCGGCATAGGCTCTGACAAGTCTCGTCGGCTTGTCGAGGTAGTACTGATTGGAGTAGCCGATTTGTGATACTACCACTCCTGTTACAGTCGTACATAAAAATAACTGGCGGCCAGTTCATAACAAAGGATACATCTTATTCCGTTGAAATCCACCACAGGACCTTCTTTGGGAACTCCACTTCCTATTTCTTTACCACCCTGAAGTGATGCATTAAAAAAATAATAAATTAAGTATCGAAAGTACTCAGGCAATTATTTTGGTTCTGATTTTGGTTTTACTGTTGTTTGAGCTTGGCTGAGTAGTCTAATTGGTAAGTAAATGTTCGGTTTTGGATTTACGACAATCAATTGAAAACCGCGCTATGCCCACAAACAAACAAACAAACAAATAAACAAATAAATTACCCAACAAGTAAACATACACAAAAAGAGCTAAGTTAATTTAAGTAAAAACAGTTAACTAACATGCCAGGTGCTGGCTGTTGTTTCCCTTTTTACTTTGTACTTAAGGACGGTGCCTACTAATTCAAAGGTATTTTTGCGCGGTTCACTAAATATGCGGGAAAAGCAAATCATAACGAGTGCTATTGAAATCCGAAAAGAAAATTGGGGGTTACCACGCATTTTTCGAAGATAATTAATCAGCAATATTTGTAAAAAGCTTTAAAATACAAAGCAATGTATAGCGTTTTTTTCCCAATGGAAGCTTAATTATCTCTGAAAAATGCGTGGTTACCCCCAATTTTCTTTTTGGATACCAAGAGCACTTGCTAAGTTCTACTTTTTCCGCATAGTTTTGAACCGCGCAAAAATATCCCTGTATTATAAGCACCACCCATAGGATATCCGAGTATCTCGAGATGCGCAGACCGTATGCGCAATAACAATAGTAGGCACCGTCCTTAATTCTCACCTTTTTTTCACTCTTTTGTCCTGATTTTGCTGTGGATGGTTTATCTGATTTGGCTTTTTCTTGTTTCTTTCCTACTTTTCCAGCAGCTTTAATTGTACTTTCTTTAAACATAAATATATAGTCCATTAGTAGACGAATCGTAAGTGAACATTCGATGATGAGATTGCTTCATTCAAAAGTGAATTAATGCTCATGTTTATGTCCTAACAAGATTAACAGCACCAAATTCACAACCCAGTCTTCCCACTAACCCGATGATTGCTTTCACTACAAAGTGCTATAAATTAAGTTATTCATTTCTCACTGATATTTTAAATATCTTGGAAAGATGGTAATATTAAGGGGGGGGGGGGATTAAAGGGGGGTAAAAGAAGCGTTTCCACTTATCATTGAACACATCGCAAGTGCGTCATGGTTTGGCAAAAGAGACCAAAACATAGACCCTATGCAAAAATGGCTGCCTTTAAATTATCCTTTTGTTCGTATTTAAATTAGCCTCACTAACCTTGTTTTTGAGACAAAAATTGTAAAGAATTTGTTATCCCGAACGAGGTTAGTGAGGCTATTTGAATACAAACAAAAGAATAATTTAAAGGCAGCCATTTTTGCATAGGGTCTATAGCAATACCAAAAAAGAAAAAGTGAAAAAAAACAAACAAACAAACAAAAACAAAACAGTGGAAAGCAAAGCAAAACAAACATCAGATAAAAACAAAACAAAAAACAAGACAGGCAGAGGACAACAAAGCAAAGGAAAACAACATAAATCAGATAAAAACAAAACCACAAGACAAGCAGGAGTCTCCTTTAAATGCAAATTGTCAGATAAATGAACACAAGAATCTTGCAATGTAGCGTTTCTCAAAATTACATCTCCCTCGATAACAAATAGGGCTCGAGACTTGAATACGCTCATGTATATATCTCTTACGAAGTCTCTTACCTGAACGCTCGGCTGGGTGAACGCGGTGATAGTGGAACTGTAATGAGAAGTCACGTGATATGCTCGTGATCTGAGGAACAGCAAAGGTCTTGAGCGCCTCCAGCGGTAACTGAAGAAGCCATTCGTCTGCCAACACAACAACGGATTCTGACACTGCCTCTGGACTAAGAAAAGCAGACGTGTTCGTTACAGTTCCTAGTACAACACGTTGAAACACTCCTTTACTATCAAAGAAATTGTTTAAACTTAACACAGCTTTCAGCGGATTTAGGCTTGGGTTCAGCATCGTATTACTACATTTTGACTTGAGAATAGAACAGTTTTCTAATGCCAGTTGCAAAAACCTGGTGTAAATACTTTGGTCAGCAACAAAAGCAAAAGACATGATGAGCCAACTCAAAGCAAATCAGAAACACTTAGCAGGTGCAATTAAAGCACTGAAAATAAAACAAAAAAATAAAAAAATCAAGCTGCGATAACGGAAACTGACGACCAAATTGTAAAGAGCTTTACTTACTTCAAGGCTGGGTATAATTTAGTCAAGACAGGATCCAAGTAAGCTTCAACCGCTGCTACAACATCCCTAAAGTGGGACTAAACGGAGAAATAATGGGCTTTTAGGCGAGGTTTTGAGAAGCAAAGAAAAAATTACTCTTACAAATTCTTCCAAAAGTACCCACAGCATTTTTGATTTTTATTGTCCAGTCAAAAATAGTACCAGCATTCTGCAGGAGGTGAACTTGTCGTCATTAGAAAACGTTATGTTGTGTTACCTAGAAATAGCATCACCGATAACCAGGGGCTCACTCTCAAGAAGACAGGATTAACTGACTGGTATAACACAAATAAACTTTCTGCACACAGTGGAACCTCCTTAAAGGGGCAGTGTCACGAGGGGTTTGCTATTTTAGGTCAATTCTGGGCTAAAGTGATACTTTGAGGCTTTACTCATAAACAAAATGCTTCTGTGAAGCTACGACGAAGATATCGAATGAAATTTATCAGAGAGGGCAAACCATAATAAATTTCTTGAGGATTTTTTGAAGACATAGCATCAAAATTTGAAAAAACTGGCCAGTTTTATCAAATTTCAATCCATTTCCATCCTTGCCATCCATAGCGACAGGCGACAGGAGAGAGTTTCAGTACCTTCAAATAGTCTTTAATAACAAACCTAGACCATTAGTTTTGGAAATCAATTGATGCGAAGACACCTTCTAGATTTTTCAAGTATTAAGTTGCCAAATATCGTGACACTGCCCCTTTAATAAGGAAACCAAAGGGACATGCAGGAGTGTCCACAATAAACCGGCTAATTTAAGAGAAAATATATGGTCTTTTCAGATGTCGGGACAAAGGAACCTGTCCGTTATAAATGGGCGTCTGCAGGGCGCGGTTCCATCGTAGCTTAAAAATCTATCCAATCTGACCTTTGGGCTTAACTCAATAGAGATTTTCAAAGTGCAAAATTCTTTGTTACCTCCAGTTGGGATTCTTTTTCAGCAAGACTGGAGTCAACAGTCAACAGCTCCTTCAATAGCAACATTAGAATGATATCAGTTA
>JAHPZR010034036.1:0-2500 GCA_019787425.1 Platygyra sinensis | reverse complement strand
GTTCTGGCCCTCTCTCTATCACCCAACGCTATGCACTCACTAGAGGGCCAGACCTGGACCTGCGCACCAATTTCACTTATGTTTAGAAACGGAATTTTACCTCGCAGTCGGCAAGATGACTGGAATTTGATGCCAAAATGCTCGAAGAAGTATCACTCAAGAACTCCATTTCAGTGAGAAGTTTTCTTTGGTGCAACAAGGCAGCTTGACGAGAGACAGAAGGATCTTGATGAACACGCTGTAACACGCCCTCCAGCACTTGAGATAGATGACAACTCTAGAGGAGAGAAGGTAAAAAGGATTAGTCAGTAAATAGACGACAAGCACAAGTCACTTGCTACCCTGGGTGCCCAGAGCTCCTCTGCTGGGTGCCAGAGGTTTTTCTTGCGCGGTTTCCGGTGTCGGTCATGTCTCTATTGTGACCCGCGCGAAAAACCTCTGGACCAGAGAGCGATTTCTTTGAGGGCGCCGAGCCAATGGCAAGGCAGTTTAAATCTAAAAAGTCCAGAATCTGGACTAGAAAGCTGATTGGCTCCTAACGACCTCCCAAGGGTTTTCTCATCTAAAAGACACGGTGATTGGCTTCTAAGAATAGAAGAAGCGTGTGAAATATTTGTTGCTTAGAGTTGGCGGACGTTTGTTAGTGCGCTGAAAGATTTGTAAGTGATCAAGATCTGGAAACAGCCATAATTAAAGTTCTTGAAACGTTCGACGGTGAGCAGAGCAAAATGGATGGAATTGCGAATTTTATACGCAGCAACGATGTGTTGGCGGTTTTACCGACGGGATTCGGGAGATCACTGCTATTTCAATTAGTGCAAAATGGAATTGACTAGCCTACACGACTTCTGCGGTTCGTGACATTTGTATATTTGCCCTGTTAGGTCACTCGACCTTTTTGTCGCTTCAATCGTGTTTATGAAGGGCACTTCATGTTGTGTTATTCGGCAGAATTTTCGCAGAATTTTAAGCCGTTATCTGCATGTCGCTTCGTTGGGTCTGACACCTCTGTGATTTACCATGTGTTAGTGCTTTGTTTTGGCTCATTTCTACTGCAAGTTGCTTGCGAGCTTGAACAACGTTTTGAATGTGCAGGTTCACCATTTGTAGCTTCTCCTTTCCAACGAATAATATTTTGTTCGTAACATTCTTTTAAATTTGCTACTTCTTTGACAGTCGCCTCGAATTTTTCGATCCGTCGGTAGCACTTATTCGAACTTATTACAAAGAATACGCGGCCTGACGGACAGATTGTCGTCCTCGACAGCCAAAAGTGTCGAGATTCTTTCGCAAATCTTCGGTTTTTTATCATTTTCCGATAAAAGGCTGTAATATCCACCATTACACATAACATTCGCGTCACATAAACGGCACGACAGCGAAGCCTTCGAATCAGGAAACTTTTCAGTTTTAATTCCTAGGAAAGCCATGAAAGCAAACCAAACGTTATGTCATGCGAATCCACACGTCATCTGTCATGTCTTCACGTGAAAGTCCACGTGTTCACAGTGGGTGATCCTCGCTGTGATTGGTTTAAATATGATCCGATCAAATTGATCAAAGTTCAACGAGCACGGTGAATTAAGCCGCTCTGAGCCAGAGGTTTTTCTCGCGGCTTCGCCGCTCGTGCAGTGCCAACGGCCTTCGGCCGCCATTTCCATCCGCCGCGCGAGAAAAACCTCTGGTACCCAGGGTAGTCACTTGCAGATCAAGGAATAAAAAAGAAAGAAACTTATGCTCAAAGATAAACGCAGCAACCGAAGAAGTTGCAAAGAAATCCAAAAAAGGGTGGAAGAATCCTGTTGAGTTGATACACCTTTCCAGTACCTCAGCTTGAATGGAACCTGACGATTTGGTTGACAGATCTCTGTCACTGAGCCGGCTGTTTATATGTAACAACGACCTCGTGAATCCTGACGAGAATACGGCAATTCAATTTTTGATTACTTTATCCACGTAACACGAAACGGCTCTCAACTGAGAACTCGTGATAACATGGAAAGGTTTTTTTCACTGCATTTGAAGTCTGGGGGTGAAGTATCCAGCCTCCATGATCTCAAAACCGTACCCTCGACAAGTTTAGTTACCTGATAGAGCGCCAGATACTGCGAGGAAGTGAGTGGATCGTGTGCACCTATAGAGTCAACCAGTTCGCGAGCCGCGTTACAAACGACATCCTGAACAAATACAAAAAGCACAGTTTAGTGGAAGTAGTTACGTTCAACCAGAAAACGAATGCGAAACATTTTTCATTTAGATCTAAGAATTTGATGGTAGGTCTAGACAGATACTTCTAGCTTAAAGTATTCTTTATTCTCGTCACCCGATTCAGTCTCCGCAATGTAGTAATGCTATCATTTATTACAACACTATTAAACACCATTTTCTTCGTGTGGTTTTATTTTCTTGTGCTCTCTTTTTGATATAAAATAACTTTAAATAGCTGATAGGGACTAACTAGAAAACCTTACATTTCTTTTAGCTTTAGGCTCCTTTGTTA
>JAHPZR010034033.1:0-10000 GCA_019787425.1 Platygyra sinensis | reverse complement strand
CTTTAAACATCATGTATCTGATCAATTACTATTCAGTTTCCCCTAGGTGTGATTTTACTTCCTTCTCTTTGTCCTGACTCGCACCGTTGTTGCGTGCTTTTACAGCGGTTATCAGTCACACGCGCCCTCCAACGATTTTTTTCCATTTCGAAAACTACGTTTTGGTGGACGTCAATCAAATGTATCCATGACAATAACGGCGTCAAATTCTCAGAGTATCCGAGTTGCTCTTTCATATCTTTACTTGACTCGTCGATAAACAGAAACTGAGAAGTAAGACTTATAAAATCGTTTGAACCGCCTTTTCGTTCGTCTCGCTCACGGGCAATGCTTTGAAGCTACAAATTTACAAACATTGTACAACCACAACAACATGAGAATGAACTAAATATAAATATAAACTTTATTACAGAATGAACTACAAAAGTCTAACTGCTAATCTCTTGCGGCTTTCGTTACCTTTTTATTACTGACATTCCCACGTGCCGTGTGGTTCTCTTGACGGTTTGCTTTGCATATAATTTGCCTGTCTGCTACTAGCATTCCAACCACGCTTGAAACACGTCAAGATTGATCTCTGCATGCCTTGATTATCAGTATTTTAGCAAGGCGAATGACAAAAATTTCTGCGGTGAAAATAATCTGCATCCATAACAAGCTGATAAATAGTCAATCTCCACATAAAGCGACTCATTTCTGAGGCCAACTTTTTCAGCTACCTTGCATCTTTCTTTTCTTCAGCTTTCTTCGACTTTCTCTTTGGCGGATCGCTCACGGCTCTAAATATTTTGTTTCGTACGCCGCCTTCTTCACAAACGTTTCGCTCGCAAAAAGTGTTTGTGCTATGCAATTCAAAGACAAACCATGTTTCCTCTACATAAGAGCCCTCCATCTCAGCGAAATTGCAAATTACTTTGTCAGAATAACTGAGCGATTATTCGTGATCCAAAGACGATCGAACTGACACGACGAAATGAACACGAATATTGTCATGGATACATTTGATTGACGTCCACCAAACTTAGTTTTTGAAATGGCAAAAAATCGTTGAAGGGCGCGTGTGACTGATAACCGCTGTAAGTATACAGCACTACAGGAACACATGAGATCAAAACGCAAAAACAGCGAGACGTGACTTAAAAGATCGCAGTATTTGGTTTCTAAGGAGCAGTTATCTCTGGGGTCATAATACATGTCATGAGAACCGATATTTTGAGTCTTTGCGGAAAACTGCAAACTCTATAGAGATCGTCAGTCTTCGAGAAATATTGATTATAGAAGAGTTTGGAATTTTTTATTTGATGAAGTCAAACCCAGACCTTAGGAAAGCTGAAAGTTACAAAGTTGTTGTTGTTGTTGTTGTTGTTGTTGTTGTTGTTGTTTTAACTTATTTCGTCTCTGTTCTCATTGATATTCCCTCTGTTCCTTCTTGAAGCATCTTTTCCCCCCTCCCCAGGGATCAAGACACTTCCTTGTTGTCATGGTTAATATACCAAGAGGTTCCGTGAACAACGCATCATTTTCTAGGCTTGTCAAAGATCAAGACTTGAATGAGTTCTTTATTTAATAACAAGCATTCTAATTGTTTTTATATGGAGCTTACTTTTAACGTCGCTTTATTATTGTGAGTCATTATCAGTCTCGTCTGGGAACGAGGTTGAATTATTATATGGCTAGCTCCATAAGCGGGCGTGATGAACCAAACCGCGCGTTGTGATTGGCTAATCGCGCGGGCAAGATGAAGCTATCTTGTCCACTCGAGACTACCCGCCGTGTCCCGGGAGAGAAATTCCCTTGAAAGCCATATTATAAATATTTTATTGCCCACACTTGTTTTGGTCAAAATGGCTGGATATTGGCGTCGTTCTTATTTCGCGAGTTTATGGACGTCGACTCCGTCTCGGTCCATAAACACACGCCAAGAAAAGACCTTGGCCAATATCCAGCCATCTTGACCTCACTCTCCGTCAATAACCCATGTATATATTTCAGGACTTTTTGCTATTTCGAAGTACAAACTGACATAATTCTTTGTTTGAGACAAACTCCATCTATTCATGTAGGGACGAAACATAAAACCGTGACATTCTTAAAGAACAATAAAATAGATACCGATAATTTAAACTAACAACTTATAAGTAACTTACCTTGGTGAGCAGATTTCAATCTTCAAAGATTGTGTTTTCTGTTACAACAGCCCTTTGTTTCCACGGTTAGTTGTTCTCATTTTGGGATGGTAACACTACGACAATTCATTACGTCCAAATCAGAAGCATAAGTGATATGCTTCTGGTCCAAACATGCAACGAGCTGAAATTCTAAGAAGCGACTGGTAACACATAAAACTGGAAAGACAAGCGTGATTTGTTAGGCATAGAAAAAGCTAACACTCTCTTTACAACCAAGTCTGGTTTTTTCCAAGGGTGCTAGTAAACTGACTTGAAATATTATTTTCGTTGACTAAAAGAAATCAGTCGGGGAAGAAAATGAAAGTAATACGTAAATGTAAGTCTTTTTTTGTCTTTCACAAACGTACGTTTGAACCGAATAACTAGTAAACCGGTAGAATTTGTTTAGCATCATTCTCAGTGATCAGCTACTTCGGGATTTCGCTGTGTCAGCTCATCTGCAATTCAGACAAACAGTAGAAGGGACCAAAGATTAAACCAATCAGCAGAAGTGGCTTTTAAAAAACTCTTAATTTAGCAGACTGATAAATAGCAATTTCAAGGTCCTCAAGCTTTTTTTTTTAACGCTCCGGCACAAGTGAATCCAAACTCACCCTTCTCGCAACGTGGTTGATGTGTTTGTTATTCCGCAAAATAAGATCAAAAATGTCAAGTATCACCCTGAAGATACAAGTGAAAGCGACAATGAAAGTTCAAATAATTTGTTTTGGTTTAAAGCCCAGGCTGAATACATTAGTTTTCAAAGGCCAGGAAATTAACCTCGAATCAAGTGCCGGTAAATGATCATTGTCAATTTCAGTGTCATCAGTTTTAATTCTTCTTTATTAACAGGTCATATTCGAAGAATGCGCCGGTTTTCATCTGAAGCTGATAAAAGCCCAGACGAGCTTACTGTGGAGTCAGTCAGAAGAGAGATAAACAAGACATTAAACTTTCTCATGTCACGATCATTTTGTTCACCCAAAGAAAAAACCTGCGTGCAAGGACCGCCCGGAATTCAGGGTGCTAAGGGATCACGTGGTAGAAGAGGACAGCGTGGAGCCTCGGAAAGGAAAGGATCTCGTGGCGTCAGAGGAGAACCAGGCCCGCACGGAAAGCAGGGAACTATTGGCCCACCCGGTCCAAAGGGGGAGCAGGGAATGAAAGGGTTACTGGGTTCTAAGGGAGCAGCAGGTCTTAAGGGGGATCAGGGAATTATGGGGCCACTGGGTCCCAAGGGGGAGCGAGGAATCAAAGGAATTCCGGGTTTTAAAGGAGATCAGGGAGTTAAAAGATCAATAGGTACCAAGGGGGAACAGGGAGCTACGGGGGCGTCAGGTCCAAGGGGAGAAAAGGGAGTCATAGGAGTTCGGGGTCATAGAGGGGAACAGGGAATTATTGGGCCACCAGGTGCGAAAGGAAAACAGGGAATTATGGGGCCACCTGGTCCAAAGGGGCAACAGGGATATACAGGGTCACCGGGTCAAAAGGGAAAACAGGGAATAATGGGAGTCCCGGGTCCCAGGGGGACTCCTGGTGCAATAGGAAAACCCGGAGAATACTATTCACCTCCAAGGTGGTGGTTTCCCCGATGAAGCAAACAATCGTGGAAAAGCACAACGCAGTGTTTCACTGTTCTGTTAGCGGAAATCCTAAGCCGACTGTGACGTGGCTAGATGAGAGCGGCACTTCCTTGAGAAATATTGATGGCAGATTAGAAGTGCGTGACGTGACGCTTGATGACGCAGGAGAATACACTTGTATTGGAAGAAACTTAAGGGGCACTGCTAGCCAGACTAGCATTTTGATCGTAGAAGGTAAGTTAGATGACTCTTGTACTTTCGGTAATTTTCAACGTTTAGAAGCATGCGAGAGCATGCAGTTTTCTCGTTCTTCTTCAGAGCGGAAGCGGGGGAAAAAAAAGAAAAAAAAAACAGATGTTCTCGCAGACTAAGGATTGTAGTTCTTACTTCTACTGTACTTATTGTAAGATTGTAAGTGCAGGCGAATTGCTTGATTTTTATAGTTGCCATTGGCTTGGCCATTTTCTCGTGGAATGACTTATATGTAGATCCCAATCTTGCTCACTGTACTCCACTTAAGTATTTCGTCTTGCATTCTGAACATGGTGACGCAAAAGGTGAGAGCAAATTAAAAACAAAATCATCAAGTGGAAAACTTTTACTCACCTGTCTTAAGCTTAACGGCTAGTCAAATATATCGGATAATCTTGCTAAAGACTATCGATCATTCTGTCTCCTGCCGATGGACCTCAAGACTGAAACGCAAACTTGCCTTTTAATCACCTAAGCGCAATTGTCCGCAAAAATAAAGCATAGAAAAAGAATTCGCTCCACCATTGCATGCAACTTGGCCAAAGTAACAGTAAAAACAAAAACACACTTGTATTTTTTCTTCAAATATCTTGATATTTCCGAGAAAAACTGCACGTTCTAAAATTAATTTAGCGAGTGCCAGTTGGTTTGAAAATTGGTCATTGTCATTCGAATAGCATGTCGCAACTATTGGGTACAGAGAATTTTTATTAGAATCACCATATTGCAGAATTATTCGTTCTTCTAAGAAGCAAAAATTCAAGAATATTGGTTTAATCTGATTATTTGGCAGTAAACAAACAACAAATCGTGCTTCAAAAAGCAAAATCCAGCCAGAAGTCGAGTGCGTGTTCAAAAGTACTATCACTACATTTGCATGTTAAAATCACGTCAATACGAAATATCATCATTACTTAAGCATAAGGCAACATAAATTTGTTCAACTTAGCCCAGTACTTTATTCGTGTTTACTAAGCCTCATCTAAAGATCGGGGAGCCAAGAGAATTCTCCAAAGTTATGCGAACCCTAGACGCACTATGTCGAATTTTCTCAAATCCCCTCTGTTTAGATGAGGCAATGCAACCACGGAAAATGTTCTCTGTTGTCAACAGATTATCAAGGTAAGAGAATGAATCCCCTTATAGGTCCTCTAACTAATGTAATCCCTTTTAAGTTATTTGGCATTGTACCTACTTCTACCGAGGATGTTGCTCACGCGATGCACGACTGAGAAGAACACTCGAAGAATGGGTAAATCACGAGCCGTAGGCGAGATTCTAATCAAAATATCAAAGAGGGCATCCCCACTGCATTGGAGGCTTTCCTTTGCTTTGAAACGAAACGAAACGAAACGACATAAACAGATCCTCCACGAAAACATCCACCCAACGTGAGAGTAATATCGGCGAAAGCACTAACTTAAGTAGGCTCAAAACATTCAAATTTAAAGTTGATTGTATAATAACTTTTCTGCGGTAGCTAGTTCCAGCATGGTTAATTTTCAGCCCTGGCCACTCAGGAATCGCTCAATCGAGTCGGGGGAGGTAAATCGATCGAAATTGTCCTTTTTCTCGGAATGGCAAAACTATTTCACGGAGAAAAGTAAGCATAATCTTCTTTCATTCTTGCTAGGAATTGGTTATATGCAAAAACGAAGCGAAGTTTAATTTTCTACACTTACCCAAGAAATTTCGTTACATTTCATTTTGTGGACATAGCTGGACATTTGTTGGACATATCTTCTTCCCTACTAACTGGAGAGGCGATGTCGTCCAACGTTTAATTTTTGTTTATTCCAAATAGGTGTTTTTCAGCCAGCTAATGGAGGCAAGGGACGATATGGCACGATTCAGAAATTCACCGTTCCTATAAGTGCTCGCTATCTGATCAAAGCTTGGGGAGCCCGGGGAGGAACACACTCGTACAACTATGGATACAATCCGGGAACTTACTATGGCGGCAAGGGTGCGTACATTGAAGGTAAGTTTGGACTGACTAAAGGAACAGTGCTGAATATTGTGGTGGGAGAGAGAGGAGGAAACTCAGTGGAGGTGATAGGAGGACAAAGCACTACTCAGACAGCAGGTCAGCTAGGACTGTCTGTAGAAGACAATGCTGGGACAGGGGGAGGGGGAGGCAGTTTTGTTTATACCACAAGTAACATGCTCTCGTTAGCCGCCGGAGGAGGAGGGGGTGGGGCGTGTGGATTCAACGGTGTGGATGGTCAGAGGGGAACGAGTGGCACCAGTAGTGTGGGGAGGTATTCATCTCAAGGTCGAAAGGGAGGCGCTGGAGGACAACCAGGTGAATGTAATACTGCAGAAGGTAATTGGCATGGAGGAGTTGGTGCGGGTTGGCTTGCTCAAGGGTGTGAAAGGATAGGTTCTGAAAATGGAGAGCGAGGCGGGTCACGTGTTCAAGGTTGGATTGGAGGCCAGGCAGGAGGAATGAACAGTGGAAATAACGGGGAACCTTCCCCTGGTGCGGTGGGAGGATTCGGTGGTGGGGGAGGGGGTGCAGAGGACGCTGGTGCATCAGGTGGAGGTGGTGGATACTCTGGAGGAGGAAGCGGTGGAAGCTGGTATCAAGCTGGTGGGGGAGGGGGCTCGTACTGTAGTGGTGATAGTTGTTCTGGTGTGACTGGTGGTAACGTGAATGATGATGGTCTTGTACAAATTTCAATTATATCGGACTAGCAACAAAGAGTGGAACTCGTCTTAGGAAAAATATCAAACAAACTGCGGTTATAAACATAACGAGACACCGCATGTTGTAAAAACTTTCATTTATGAACTTGACGTTTCGTATGCTCCAACATACATCTCCAGAAGTAACGATTACCAAAACTACAACTATATAAATTTTCAAACTAACAGCAGACAAGGAATAACTTTCAGATAGAAACACACAATTTTAAATTTACAAAACATGTTTTGGATGATCAACATCCATCGTCAGTTGTGAATACAAGTGAACCGCTAGTCGGTGTTATATAAAGATAGATTCACATTTTAAAGATTTATGGGCGATTCAAAATTTCACCGAAATTAGTTTCATCCCTTGTCTCTATTCTTACTGTTAGTCACCACTAGTGATTAGCCCACAGTGACTGCTGTATGCGGCATTCGACGTGAGGATAGGATAGGATTTCAACCGACGCGTAACACGGTCGCATGTTTACGGTTCGATCGCACAGCGATTTGAATTAACACATCGATTCGCGCTACAATTGTACGGTGAATTTAACTAGAAACACGGTCAAATAGGACTCCTCTGCTCCCTTTGAGGTAGCCCCAGATGCTGGATGTCTTTGTAAACTAGCCTCAGCTTATATCAGCAACACGCATAACGGTTTTTCTCCTTGTATTGGTTTTTCCTTTCGGTTTCTAATACAGCTGGTTTAGTGTTTTTATTTAATTCAATTAATTTCAGTTTTCTATTTACACTATAGAGAATTTGGATACGTAGGTTTAGTAATGGAGATAGAAGAATGTCAGGAAATATGAAGCCGTAAAAAATAGAATTTATATAGTGAGCAGTGATTTTAGTAGAAAGCTATATCGCACTAATTGTATGCTATGGCATTTTATCTTTTGAGTTATTATTTGATATTATTGAAGTGTTACATCTTAGTTTTAGAATAAATATTTGTGTTGAAAATGTCTTGTCGACGAAATAGATTACGCAATTATTGAATAACAGGATTTTACATCATAGTGGCACTGATGCAACTCCAACAACACAACCCCAACAAGTTTAAGCGAAGCGGCACAGCTGATAGTTTTCTCACTGAAAGTCGATGAATCTGTTCTGATGGACGACTCTAAAGACCCTATGCAAAAATGGCTGCCTTTATATTGTTCTTTTGTTCGCATTTAAAATAGCCTCACTAACCTCGTTTTTCAGTCAAAAATTGTAAAGAAGTTGTTATCCCCAACGAGGTCAGTGGGGCTATTTTGAAAACAAACAAAAGAATAATTTAAAGGTAGCCATTTAGGGTCTAGTATTGCTCACAAAATGAATGAGCCATTTCTGCATCGAAGATAATGTAAATTTGTCCTATACATTGCTTGGCTGTCCTTTGACAAAAGCCATAATCGATTGTGGCTCCTGCATGGTTGTCACACTTTTGAGGTCATATGCCATTGCTCTCTCCTCTGCCTCCCTTGTTCGTCGAGTGAAGCTGGTGATGTGACCACCTGTGACACTTTTTCTATTTTTTTTTACCACCGATTTCAAATGTAGGGAAAGAAATGCGACCTGGATCGCTGTGCATCGCTAAATTAACAACACACGGGCAAAATACACCTTTAAAATTCTTTTGTCCTATTTCTTTTGTCCTATTGTCCTAGGGTCAAGCGAAGATGTTCTTAAAATACATCCAGGAGGGTCGGAAAGGGGGTTCTTCATGGCGTGAATGCCTATTTTTAATTGCCGTGAGTCGTGAAAAGACGAAATTATTTCCCGTGATTCGTGCGAATAACTAATTTATTTCTCGAGATTCGTGAACATGGTCTACAATTAGCTCATTTTCCCTGAAATTTTCTCGGAATGTCCAAGAATGAGCCACCTTAACTAAGGTAATGAGGCAGCTCAATGCCACCCAGAAAGACCAAATGAGAGAATGGGCTTCTGACAATGGAAGGGCCGTCCGTCAGCGCAGCGTGCGCCAGGAGACCACAAAGTTTAAAGCCGGGACACTTCGGACGCAATCTGTTCAACCAAAATTTCCGAGCTGAGGTTCGAGAATTTCTTGGAGTCGAATGGATCGCTACAGGTCCGAGCGGTCTCGTTCCATTCCACGTGCAAAACGAGTTTCGCGCTCATTTAAAATGAAGGATGTAGGATCATTGTTGCTCGTATTAAAGCGAGATGACGATTTTGACGGTGATATCAATGATATTGTGTGAGCTGCGTCATTCATAGCAATTTAACCAGTATAACAGGTTATTTTGAGCAGACCGTTCCCAGATATTTACCATGTGACTTCAAACACCACGTTCCAAGTCTTCGAATCGAATGACGAAAAGAACCTTGCAAATTCTTTCGGTAAATAAATCGTCCTTAATTAAGAGTCGTCAACAGTCAAAACATACACTTTGCTTGCGGAGCAACTACAGACCTGTCGTAACTGTACATGGATGTACGAGTAACAGCGATAGATCCGCTGTTAACAATCCATAAAAGTGCGTTGATGAGTATTTTCCTCCATTTTGTACATAGAAGATACTGAACAGCGAGGTTCTGGAATTGAGAATGGGTCGGAATGGTCAAATGGGACGGTCCATTTCGATCGGACCCGTCCAACCGAGAAAAGTGGTCCACCTCGAAAGGTAGACTGATTTTTTCAATAAGTTTCCGGTTGGACCGAACCGATCTATTTTCTGGACATTTTGGTTGAATGGATCACGTCCTTACTCTCAATATGTACCATTCCTCCTTTACACCAGCAGAGAAAGTAGTTTTCCCAGCTCAACCTTCTCCAGATGATGTAGAAACTACAGCTTTTGACATTCAACCGCATGATCAATAGTATATGATTGTTCTTCTGACTTTGCCGTTGACTCCCAACAAGTGCAAGAATATGACACAGATTCTGATGTAAGTGAACACCTGAGCGATGATGAAGATGTACTCGGTGACCTTTCCCCGTGGCACACAATCAAGTAGTGGTCGAATGGTCAGGGTTGTCCGACCACTGATGTGAACAGTTTATTGTGTGGTCTGTGTAGCCGCGCGCTATTTCATTACCTTATGAGACCCGGCTTGGCAATACTGGCAAAGATGTTGTTCTTGCACGAACGGACAACACTAAAGAATTGCAAGTAATGAAGTGTAACCAGTTCTGTTTGTTGTAGACTAAAGGCTTACAACTTTTGAATTAGTGTAAATTTAGTATTTTAGAGCGAGAAAAACAATTATTTAATGTGCATGCAATAATTCAAAATGGTCGACACGTCAGTTGTGTAGTACTATATGGGTGAAAAATTAAAGCA
>JAHPZR010034031.1:0-13415 GCA_019787425.1 Platygyra sinensis | reverse complement strand
GGTTTATTTTTCGTGTTATTTGTGCCACAGTTGGCGGTGGCTGGAACCTTGCACAGACCTTCCCTGTAAAATACATAGAGAAATAAAATTAATTGACATAATCACAGTGTCCTGGCCATGCAGTTCTCAAACCCACAGAACAGTACTTATAACCATTTAAGGTCCACTAGGGTCTGTTTCTCAAAGCTCCCGGTAATTAACTAGGCCCAATAAGCTGTTTTGTTTTCCATTCCAGGTGCGAGCTGTTTCAAAAGGTTTGAAAATTGTACAGTAAAGCTATCAGCTAAAGAAACAAAATGGACTTTATTAGAGGTTGACAGATTAATTAACACTCTACTTTTCTTGCAACTTTAATTTCAAATATGATTTTGGGCCTGTTAAAGTTACTGGGTCTTTCAAGAAACGGCCCCGGGCACTTAATTTTCACTTCAGTTACTTCAACAGAAACTTAATAGAGCTTAAGGTGGCCGAACACAGTTTTCGCGCGCGCTTTTGCTGATGCAATTCAGCACGTGCACAAGGATTTCAAAACAACAAACAAGCCGTCAATAGAGCGATCATTTTATTTACTCAACACTCGCACTATCTGTGTTATTTTTCTCTATAATTGAAAGCAGTGTATTGATGGCTTTAGTCTTTCATTACAAAGATACGTTAGAAAAGGTAACGATGCAAAGAACCCAGCAATTTTCAGCTTTTGTTTGTTACCGAAGGAACCCAGTTAAATGCAGCGCATGCGTAGTAAGTCGAAAAAATTGCGATTGAGTGAAAAATTGACTTTCGGAGGTACGCCTATTTCTCGAGAACCACTCATTAGAATTTCACGAAATTCAGAGCGAAAATACTTTAGGAAATAAGTAACTGGAGGATTCAAAAAAATTAAAATTTAACAAAGGAAATTCAAGATATGCCAGTGAACCTTCAACGAGGGATAATTAAAGATCTGTTTGTTAAATTATTATTAAAATAGCGCTAACATGTGAGTAACGTTACAAGCTTGTTGCATGCAAATTATAAAGAAAATCTAATGACTAGATTTTCTGCAAATAAACAAAACCGATTTTAAACGCCTGTTTATAATTAATCATGTTGCCATGGCAACGGCACATACGTCAGTTTAATTATCAAAAAGTTGAAGTTTGTGTTGTTAACTTGCTTGCTGCCATTTTTGGCGACCAAAGGATCAAGGGTTTTAGAAGCAAAGGTAAATGAAACAGGGGTATCAAAAACTGTGTTCAGCCACCTTAAAGGGGCATTAATTGTCATGCTATTTGGCAACTTTATAAAAAGCTAGAAGCTAGGTGCCTTCCCTTGCAGGAATGTAGTATACTTTAAGTATACTTTTAAACAATTAGAAAAGTATACTTAATTTGTATTTAAAGTATACGCTAAGTATACTTAGAGAAGTATACTTAAAGTAGTACACTTTTGGTCACCTAAAAAGTATACTTTATCTGAAGTATACTTCAAGTATACTTAACAAAAAATATACTTTAAGTATACTTTATGCACACTCATGTAATCACACGAGCTGACTAAAAACACTGAATTTGCTATACTGATGCATAATTATACTTACAGCTTTTTGACCATGAAAATATGTAATGTTAAGTTAACAAATCAGATGTGTTTTAGCATTGTCTGCACTCTTATTGACAGAAAGTACACTCATAGTGGTGGTCAAAATGTTGTGGACTCAGGAGATGCAATATTAACCTTCATTACACTTATTGAAATTTAAAATTCATATAATTTTTGGTCAGTATCCATAGCAGGAGCCCACACTAGATCAAAGACTAGCTGGAACATCCTGTTTCTGCTCAAAATTGATTTTATTTGCTAAATTTCAAGGTTTCTCTAATATGGCATACATACATGTATTTACTTAACTAACATTTTTGGAAGACTTAGCTTCAAACTCAAAGTTGAGAGTTTCACCCTGAAGACTGCAGCTTATATCTATTTTCTTTCTGATCCCACACCTTAATTATGATGGGAACTACACTGACACTATTGTGAATCACTTAGCTTTAAACCATGTACTGATGTAGTTCTGTTTGTGAATGCAAACACTTCAAGCTTTTGTGCAACATATTTCAGTTTCACCACAATAAATTGCGCATAATAGAAACATGATTTTAAGCCAAGATCTATTAGAAGCTTTCACATCTGTTTTTGTTCCAGTTATGATTGTAAAACAATAATTAAAAGCTGAAATGGTCAAGAAGAAATTAAGACAGAGATCCAAACCGAAACCTGGCTGCCAAAATTTGCCAAGTTCAAGTGTAGTGATATCATAAATCATTACAGCTGGCAGTGATCATCAAAAACACTAAATAAAGTCTTAATCCAGAAGGTCTAAGATTCTTTACTTACAATTGTTGCTACAGCCAAAAGATCCAGATATTGTCGCTTTTAAACATCATTTAGCTCAGTAAAATTGACCTGCTGTAAAATGTAGCTTCACTGGACACAGCGGCAAAATGACTGCGCATGCTCCGCTATTTTCGCGTGTGAGTCCGTGAGCAGTGTGCGAATGGACGCTCGAGGGAGAGAACCAAGCATCTTTTGCTCCGAATTTTAAGCCATCAATGGACGGAAATAAGTTTTATTATTTATAAAGACATTGGAACTTCGACGGAGATGCTTCAGGAGTGAGTTGTCGAAAGCTGCAGATGGTAAGTGGCCTTTAATTATGTAGATAACATTGGAAATTTCAGGTCTTTAACTCGTGTTCGTATGGTCTTCCAAATTATCGCCGGCGAATTGAATTTTAGTTAAGTTCTTCTAATGTCTACTCACTGGCTGCAATATATTATCGCTTGGCAAGTTTCTTTAACTTAGTACTTTGAAGCTTAGAGGCTGGCCGGCGCATTCGACTTTCATAATAATGCTTGTGTTTACGACTTTCTATGTGTTCGATTCAACTAATTTTTTTTTACTTTTCAAACATATGGAGTATGTTAAGCTTAAATGTACGCAACGTAAAAATAGAATCACTCAATTTCCTTCTTAGACTGGCCCTAGGCTGAACACTGTCAGTTGAACGTAACGAAAGTGACAAATTAATGCGAATCAAGTTGTGTAAAACCAACTTTTAGAAGGCTACCTATAATTTTTTGAGGGTTTTTTTTAAAACAGTACTCTATAAAACACCTTAGTGCACTTTGGTTGCACATTTTTAAATGGCTTTAAAATCACAGCATTGATATTTGAATTTTAAAACGACTTCATATATGGTAAACTGTTAGCACATCAAAGTTATAGAGAAACTGTAGATTATAATTTCAATTCAGTTTAATTAAAAGACTCAGCGTGTAAGTGCTACATATGATTAAAGGCAAAATCAAGTCATAGATCATGCCTTGTTGACTTGACTAACCTGCCTTGGGCTTTCAAAGTTTTTTGCAATGAGTTCCAATTTTTTAATAGTAAATTCAGCTGATCTTTGTGCAAGAAAGATGTGATCCCTTTCTCCAGTACCTCTTTGATATTCAGCTGGGACAAAATGATGGTGAAATTCATGCTGTATCTTGTTTACACTAAGAAGCCTAATCTGCTGTGCAGTGTAGTGCCGTTCAATGGAATCTCTCAAAAGAGAGTGCCAAATTTGCACTTTCTTTTCTGTAATGGCTGCTAGCATTTGTTCTTTCATGCTAAAGTATTTGTCATTGTTCAGTTTTTGATGTATTGTATCACTCAATAATGACAATGTTAATTGTTATAGTTATGTCACTTCCAACAAGTGAATAAAACTGCAAATCTTTTCATTATGGACAAGTGGTTTCCAAGTTCAGAGCTTCTAAATATAACATGGTAGTGGAAAAATACCAATGGAAGGACCCGGCTCTACAAATAAGTAAAGTAGGCAGGTTTACTCAATGTCTTTGCACAATGTTAAAATATCTAAAACATTAGAGCATAACATTAGCCATCCTATGAAAGCAGCAGCAACTAAAACAGCAGCTCTGTCTGATTTGGGCTTCTCTGGCAGAGGAGTATTAAATAAATATTTATGTAACTCAGCAAAAAAAAATCTGCACAGGTTGATGGCAGTTTCATGGGCATTTAGGGTTACATGGTTACATCGAATGCATCAACTTAGTTCTCAATTGTCTGCAGTTCCTCATGGTATGACTGCCTGTAGTCCAAAGTAAAATAGATGGTATTTCTTTAGCCAATGGAAAGTTAATTATTTGACAAGCAATGTTGTCAGTGTGTGTGTGTTGTCTGCCAAACCTTCCCGCTATCTAGTTTCTGCTCTTTACTGTAATGATAATATTATTGAAAAAAGTACATTAATTTTATTTTAGGTAGTAAGTACTTAAGAGCGACTTGCTATAAAGACCACCTATACCTATGCAAGATAGAAAAAATCGATTTTCTGAAAATTTGTCAGGAAGAAGGTTTTTACTAACTTGTTTCAAAACTGTAACTTTGAGGTTGTTTGGATTTTTATTTTCTTCTCCAGACCGCCTTTTGTATTTTGCCCCTAAAAGAGCCAAACTCGGCCCTGAAATTGCACTTTTTGCGAAGGCTCGCAAGCCAAAATATTGCGCGTGGCTGGAAAAGCTAACCCATATTATTAAAATATAATGTTTTAGTACTTATTTTGCGTTGTCAGATCCACATGTAATATGAACCCGAATTTTTAACAAATTTTTAAAATTATACGCGACGGCGATGTCGCGTCACGTCCAAATTTAGGTCAAATTCGTGGACCGAAAAGTCAATCTGGTACATGAATTTACTGCCCAAAACAATTTTTCTGGATAAAAATATCACTTCATCTTACTTTTTATGGCAAATCTAGCTTGGGTAAATAAAACGCAAAAATTTGACAGCATCTTGAAACCAGGCACCTGAGGTAATCGCTTGACATTTTGACCTTTCACGTCGCGATTATTATCTCGAGCGTTGACCCTGAAATGTTTGCCTGTGGGTTTCAATCCGGTAAAATAATTGTTTTAAGCCTCCAGATATCAGTTATAGTAATTTAAAGACAGTTTCTAGCCGAAAACGAGCGTGTTTAGCAAAGGCTAATTTTGAATAATTAATTAAGCTTAAACTTGTGGCGGTTTGCGAGCACAGACAATGCACGCGACAAAAATGTCGGTTTATAAATCGTTATCTTTCCAAAATCTTGAGGAAAACTAGAAGAATAAATAGTTTACTAAATACTTGGAGCTATTTCTTACCTTAATCTCGCCTACCGTGATAAGAAATGGTAACATTGCTGCGGCTTCATAGCTTGTTCGAAACGCTCTTGACGGTTGCCAGGCTACAAACAAAATCACGGACACAGGAATCCCAAGGTCGCGTGAGAGCGGCGGTCTTGTTTATTTATATTTTATTTGTTACTGTTTGTTTGGTTGTCTGTTTGTTTTTTGTAATTGATTGTTTTTATTTTTGTAATATATAAGTTTTAGTACATGTATGTCATTTTGTTTCGCATACCCAATTAATATTATCTTCTGTGTTTACCGCATGTCAACAAGCATGCGTCAGGATAACAGATGCGCACCCTGGTGCGCACTTCTGGAGAATCCTGCATGGCTGTGGGAAGCTGTGCAAAGAGTACTTAAGGCCACCTTCGAAATTCTCTGTATTTGGAGACTTGGAGACTGCCTTAGACTGTGAATCGAAAAATCTCCCACGAGCCACATCTATGAGCGCCAAGCCTCCTGGGCACGTCACTGTAGACCCCTCAGGTGTGTTCCTCAGAAAAGTAAGTTACACTCCAGGAAACTTCTTGTGGTGAATTAATTCAACAAAGAGACAGATTTGTTGACGAACCAAGATAAGCGTTTTTGTTGGCTGAGTCGTCTAGTAGTAGTATAGATTCATTGGAATTATCCCCGTTACTGCCTTCCCCTGCCTTCCCTGCCTTCCTGCATAATAATTTTTGACTTCCTGCATAATAATTTTTGACTTCCTCCATACTAATTCGGTATAGGTTTACTGATAAGCGTCGCTCGAGTACAATGGAAACAATAAGGTTGCCTGGGCTTGCCCGTTACTAGTGAACCCTGATTTATGTGTTCAAATTATAAGCGCGAATTTTAACGAAAGCGCTATCGTTCTTGTAATCGCTTTGCTGCGAAAGTCTATCTCCGATAGTTTCAGTTTATTCGAAACGTTTATCATGAAGATGGTTTGTTTTCACTAGCGGCCATGTTTTTTAAACTGCTTTGAGCGCTTGTTTAACTGTCCGTGATTCGGAAACGCTGACAACCACAAATGTTTTGAAATTGTAATAAGGTTCTCTAGCTTTCTATGAAAACGCTCTCCGATTTTCGAAATCGGGATCTTTTAACCTCGATTGGTTTAGGTAGAATCTATCATGCTTTTATTCTCAGCTTTGCTGACGAGAGAGAATTAAATTCTTAGCTAAGAGCTCGAGTTTTCCGCTCCGTTAGTCACGCACTGAACTCCACTCCCTAGATTTGCATACTGACAAAACTCGAACGGAGAAACCCATGGGACAGCTCTATCATTGAAATGACAACAATAGCACTTCGGAGCGCTAATTAATTGTCAACACGCGACAATAAATATGTTTGAACAGCACGTTTCTTGATTTATTACTTGTTAATAGCGCTATGATTCAAATACACAGAGATTTGAAATGAATAAAAATACATTTATTGACAACGAAAGCTCCAACAACTACGAAATATACATCTCAGTCATTATAAAAAAACTACGATTGCGAATTAAATTTGGTCTATGTATATTTCGTAGTTGTTGGAGCTTTCGTTGTCAATAAATGTATTTTTATTCATTTCAAATCTCTGTGTATTTGAATCATAGCGCTATTAACAAGTAATAAATCAAGAAACGTGCTGTTCAAACATATTTATTGTCGCGTGTTGACAATTAATTAGCGCTCCGAAGTGCTATTGTTGTCATTTCAATGATAGAGCTGTCCCATGGGTTTCTCCGTTCGAGTTTTGTCAGTATGCAAATCTAGGGAGTGGAGTTCAGTGCGTGACTAACGGAGCGGAAAACTCGAGCTCTTAGCTAAGAATTTAATTCTCTCTCGTCAGCAAAGCTGAGAATAAAAGCATGATAGATTCTACCTAAACCAATCGAGGTTAAAAGATCCCGATTTCGAAAATCGGAGAGCGTTTTCATAGAAAGCTAGAGAACCTTATTACAATTTCAAAACATTTGTGGTTGTCAGCGTTTCCGAATCACGGACAGTTAAACAAGCGCTCAAAGCAGTTTAAAAAACATGGCCGCTAGTGAAAACAAACCATCTTCATGATAAACGTTTCGAATAAACTGAAACTATCGGAGATAGACTTTCGCAGCAAAGCGATTACAAGAACGATAGCGCTTTCGTTAAAATTCGCGCTTATAATTTGAACACATAAATCAGGGTTCACTAGTAACGGGCAAGCCCAGGCAACCTTATTGTTTCCATTGTACTCGAGCGACGCTTATCAGTAAACCTATACCGAATTAGTATGGAGGAAGTCAAAAATTATTATGCAGGAAGTCAAAAATTATTATGCAGGAAGGCAGGGAAGGCAGGGGAAGGCAGTAACGGGGATAATTCCAATGAATCTATACTACTACTAGACGACTCAGCCAACAAAAACGCTTATCTTGGTTCGTCAACAAATCTGTCTCTTTGTTGAATTAATTCACCACAAGAAGTTTCCTGGAGTGTAACTTACTTTTCTGAGGAACACACCTGAGGGGTCTACAGTGACGTGCCCAGGAGGCTTGGCGCTCATAGATGTGGCTCGTGGGAGATTTTTCGATTCACAGTCTAAGGCAGTCTCCAAGTCTCCAAATACAGAGAATTTCGAAGGTGGCCTTAAGTACTCTTTGCACAGCTTCCCACAGCCATGCAGGATTCTCCAGAAGTGCGCACCAGGGTGCGCATCTGTTATCCTGACGCATGCTTGTTGACATGCGGTAAACACAGAAGATAATATTAATTGGGTATGCGAAACAAAATGACATACATGTACTAAAACTTATATATTACAAAAATAAAAACAATCAATTACAAAAAACAAACAGACAACCAAACAAACAGTAACAAATAAAATATAAATAAACAAGACCGCCGCTCTCACGCGACCTTGGGATTCCTGTGTCCGTGATTTTGTTTGTAGCCTGGCAACCGTCAAGAGCGTTTCGAACAAGCTATGAAGCCGCAGCAATGTTACCATTTCTTATCACGGTAGGCGAGATTAAGGTAAGAAATAGCTCCAAGTATTTAGTAAACTATTTATTCTTCTAGTTTTCCTCAAGATTTTGGAAAGATAACGATTTATAAACCGACATTTTTGTCGCGTGCATTGTCTGTGCTCGCAAACCGCCACAAGTTTAAGCTTAATTAATTATTCAAAATTAGCCTTTGCTAAACACGCTCGTTTTCGGCTAGAAACTGTCTTTAAATTACTATAACTGATATCTGGAGGCTTAAAACAATTATTTTACCGGATTGAAACCCACAGGCAAACATTTCAGGGTCAACGCTCGAGATAATAATCGCGACGTGAAAGGTCAAAATGTCAAGCGATTACCTCAGGTGCCTGGTTTCAAGATGCTGTCAAATTTTTGCGTTTTATTTACCCAAGCTAGATTTGCCATAAAAAGTAAGATGAAGTGATATTTTTATCCAGAAAAATTGTTTTGGGCAGTAAATTCATGTACCAGATTGACTTTTTCGGTCCACGAATTTGACCTAAATTTGGACGTGACGCGACATCGCCGTCGCGTATAATTTTAAAAATTTGTTAAAAATTCGGGTTCATATTACATGTGGATCTGACAACGCAAAATAAGTACTAAAACATTATATTTTAATAATATGGGTTAGCTTTTCCAGCCACGCGCAATATTTTGGCTTGCGAGCCTTCGCAAAAAGTGCAATTTCAGGGCCGAGTTTGGCTCTTTTAGGGGCAAAATACAAAAGGCGGTCTGGAGAAGAAAATAAAAATCCAAACAACCTCAAAGTTACAGTTTTGAAACAAGTTAGTAAAAACCTTCTTCCTGACAAATTTTCAGAAAATCGATTTTTTCTATCTTGCATAGGTATAGGTGGTCTTTATAGCAAGTCGCTCTTAAGTACTTACTACCTAAAATAAAATTAATGTACTTTTTTCAATAATATTATCATTACAGTAAAGAGCAGAAACTAGATAGCGGGAAGGTTTGGCAGACAACACACACACACTGACAACATTGCTTGTCAAATAATTAACTTTCCATTGGCTAAAGAAATACCATCTATTTTACTTTGGACTACAGGCAGTCATACCATGAGGAACTGCAGACAATTGAGAACTAAGTTGATGCATTCGATGTAACCATGTAACCCTAAATGCCCATGAAACTGCCATCAACCTGTGCAGATTTTTTTTTGCTGAGTTACATAAATATTTATTTAATACTCCTCTGCCAGAGAAGCCCAAATCAGACAGAGCTGCTGTTTTAGTTGCTGCTGCTTTCATAGGATGGCTAATGTTATGCTCTAATGTTTTAGATATTTTAACATTGTGCAAAGACATTGAGTAAACCTGCCTACTTTACTTATTTGTAGAGCCGGGTCCTTCCATTGGTATTTTTCCACTACCATGTTATATTTAGAAGCTCTGAACTTGGAAACCACTTGTCCATAATGAAAAGATTTGCAGTTTTATTCACTTGTTGGAAGTGACATAACTATAACAATTAACATTGTCATTATTGAGTGATACAATACATCAAAAACTGAACAATGACAAATACTTTAGCATGAAAGAACAAATGCTAGCAGCCATTACAGAAAAGAAAGTGCAAATTTGGCACTCTCTTTTGAGAGATTCCATTGAACGGCACTACACTGCACAGCAGATTAGGCTTCTTAGTGTAAACAAGATACAGCATGAATTTCACCATCATTTTGTCCCAGCTGAATATCAAAGAGGTACTGGAGAAAGGGATCACATCTTTCTTGCACAAAGATCAGCTGAATTTACTATTAAAAAATTGGAACTCATTGCAAAAAACTTTGAAAGCCCAAGGCAGGTTAGTCAAGTCAACAAGGCATGATCTATGACTTGATTTTGCCTTTAATCATATGTAGCACTTACACGCTGAGTCTTTTAATTAAACTGAATTGAAATTATAATCTACAGTTTCTCTATAACTTTGATGTGCTAACAGTTTACCATATATGAAGTCGTTTTAAAATTCAAATATCAATGCTGTGATTTTAAAGCCATTTAAAAATGTGCAACCAAAGTGCACTAAGGTGTTTTATAGAGTACTGTTTTAAAAAAAACCCTCAAAAAATTATAGGTAGCCTTCTAAAAGTTGGTTTTACACAACTTGATTCGCATTAATTTGTCACTTTCGTTACGTTCAACTGACAGTGTTCAGCCTAGGGCCAGTCTAAGAAGGAAATTGAGTGATTCTATTTTTACGTTGCGTACATTTAAGCTTAACATACTCCATATGTTTGAAAAGTCAAAAAAAATTAGTTGAATCGAACACATAGAAAGTCGTAAACACAAGCATTATTATGAAAGTCGAATGCGCCGGCCAGCCTCTAAGCTTCAAAGTACTAAGTTAAAGAAACTTGCCAAGCGATAATATATTGCAGCCAGTGAGTAGACATTAGAAGAACTTAACTAAAATTCAATTCGCCGGCGATAATTTGGAAGACCATACGAACACGAGTTAAAGACCTGAAATTTCCAATGTTATCTACATAATTAAAGGCCACTTACCATCTGCAGCTTTCGACAACTCACTCCTGAAGCATCTCCGTCGAAGTTCCAATGTCTTTATAAATAATAAAACTTATTTCCGTCCATTGATGGCTTAAAATTCGGAGCAAAAGATGCTTGGTTCTCTCCCTCGAGCGTCCATTCGCACACTGCTCACGGACTCACACGCGAAAATAGCGGAGCATGCGCAGTCATTTTGCCGCTGTGTCCAGTGAAGCTACATTTTACAGCAGGTCAATTTTACTGAGCTAAATGATGTTTAAAAGCGACAATATCTGGATCTTTTGGCTGTAGCAACAATTGTAAGTAAAGAATCTTAGACCTTCTGGATTAAGACTTTATTTAGTGTTTTTGATGATCACTGCCAGCTGTAATGATTTATGATATCACTACACTTGAACTTGGCAAATTTTGGCAGCCAGGTTTCGGTTTGGATCTCTGTCTTAATTTCTTCTTGACCATTTCAGCTTTTAATTATTGTTTTACAATCATAACTGGAACAAAAACAGATGTGAAAGCTTCTAATAGATCTTGGCTTAAAATCATGTTTCTATTATGCGCAATTTATTGTGGTGAAACTGAAATATGTTGCACAAAAGCTTGAAGTGTTTGCATTCACAAACAGAACTACATCAGTACATGGTTTAAAGCTAAGTGATTCACAATAGTGTCAGTGTAGTTCCCATCATAATTAAGGTGTGGGATCAGAAAGAAAATAGATATAAGCTGCAGTCTTCAGGGTGAAACTCTCAACTTTGAGTTTGAAGCTAAGTCTTCCAAAAATGTTAGTTAAGTAAATACATGTATGTATGCCATATTAGAGAAACCTTGAAATTTAGCAAATAAAATCAATTTTGAGCAGAAACAGGATGTTCCAGCTAGTCTTTGATCTAGTGTGGGCTCCTGCTATGGATACTGACCAAAAATTATATGAATTTTAAATTTCAATAAGTGTAATGAAGGTTAATATTGCATCTCCTGAGTCCACAACATTTTGACCACCACTATGAGTGTACTTTCTGTCAATAAGAGTGCAGACAATGCTAAAACACATCTGATTTGTTAACTTAACATTACATATTTTCATGGTCAAAAAGCTGTAAGTATAATTATGCATCAGTATAGCAAATTCAGTGTTTTTAGTCAGCTCGTGTGATTACATGAGTGTGCATAAAGTATACTTAAAGTATATTTTTTGTTAAGTATACTTGAAGTATACTTCAGATAAAGTATACTTTTTAGGTGACCAAAAGTGTACTACTTTAAGTATACTTCTCTAAGTATACTTAGCGTATACTTTAAATACAAATTAAGTATACTTTTCTAATTGTTTAAAAGTATACTTAAAGTATACTACATTCCTGCAAGGGAAGGCACCTAGCTTCTAGCTTTTTATAAAGTTGCCAAATAGCATGACAATTAATGCCCCTTTAAGGTGGCTGAACACAGTTTTTGATACCCCTGTTTCATTTACCTTTGCTTCTAAAACCCTTGATCCTTTGGTCGCCAAAAATGGCAGCAAGCAAGTTAACAACACAAACTTCAACTTTTTGATAATTAAACTGACGTATGTGCCGTTGCCATGGCAACATGATTAATTATAAACAGGCGTTTAAAATCGGTTTTGTTTATTTGCAGAAAATCTAGTCATTAGATTTTCTTTATAATTTGCATGCAACAAGCTTGTAACGTTACTCACATGTTAGCGCTATTTTAATAATAATTTAACAAACAGATCTTTAATTATCCCTCGTTGAAGGTTCACTGGCATATCTTGAATTTCCTTTGTTAAATTTTAATTTTTTTGAATCCTCCAGTTACTTATTTCCTAAAGTATTTTCGCTCTGAATTTCGTGAAATTCTAATGAGTGGTTCTCGAGAAATAGGCGTACCTCCGAAAGTCAATTTTTCACTCAATCGCAATTTTTTCGACTTACTACGCATGCGCTGCATTTAACTGGGTTCCTTCGGTAACAAACAAAAGCTGAAAATTGCTGGGTTCTTTGCATCGTTACCTTTTCTAACGTATCTTTGTAATGAAAGACTAAAGCCATCAATACACTGCTTTCAATTATAGAGAAAAATAACACAGATAGTGCGAGTGTTGAGTAAATAAAATGATCGCTCTATTGACGGCTTGTTTGTTGTTTTGAAATCCTTGTGCACGTGCTGAATTGCATCAGCAAAAGCGCGCGCGAAAACTGTGTTCGGCCACCTTAAGCTCTATTAAGTTTCTGTTGAAGTAACTGAAGTGAAAATTAAGTGCCCGGGGCCGTTTCTTGAAAGACCCAGTAACTTTAACAGGCCCAAAATCATATTTGAAATTAAAGTTGCAAGAAAAGTAGAGTGTTAATTAATCTGTCAACCTCTAATAAAGTCCATTTTGTTTCTTTAGCTGATAGCTTTACTGTACAATTTTCAAACCTTTTGAAACAGCTCGCACCTGGAATGGAAAACAAAACAGCTTATTGGGCCTAGTTAATTACCGGGAGCTTTGAGAAACAGACCCTAGTGGACCTTAAATGGTTATAAGTACTGTTCTGTGGGTTTGAGAACTGCATGGCCAGGACACTGTGATTATGTCAATTAATTTATTTCTCTATGTATTTTACAGGGAAGGTCTGTGCAAGGTTCCAGCCACCGCCAACTGTGGCACAAATAACACGAAAAATAAACCAA
>JAHPZR010034027.1:25000-30000 GCA_019787425.1 Platygyra sinensis | reverse complement strand
TCAACTATTTTTACGTATTTCCGGTAATATGCTACATCAGAAGCTTATCACTTTTCTATCCCTGCACTATCGCAATTATTTCCGTATAGCAAGTGTGTAAGTAAGTGAGACAAGTACTCTAAGAGCTAACGCTCGAAACATCAGATTTACAAACTCACTACGGCGGTCAACTTCAAAGTTGATAATTTCAAACAGCTTAGTGCTTCAGTTAATCGCCGCACGAGCAAGCCCAACAGTTTATAACGGGTCCGGGTGGGATTGCAGCCCACCCCCACCGTTTCGGAAAGTTTTGAAAGGTATTACGGCCCGCCGAAACGTTGATCATTCGGGCTGAAAACTTTTAGTGAACCTTTTCGTTACCCAGGAAGATTATGATCAAAGTCTGCTTCTTTTATAATTTTCTGTTTTTGTTAGGCTGTTGATCGAGGGTCATAGAGTATACGCTAGGTTTTCAAAATAACTACTTTAGTATGACAACAGTTTCATTGCATTGTGGAGAATTGTTGACACGTGTTTGTTGTTACTGCGATTGGAGTGCGTTTGAACAACACTACACGATTTTCGGGGAGCAACGTGTAATCTTTTCTGGGCAAGGTCACTGCCCCCGCCACCCACCCTGCCCAATTCCGAAGTTGGTCCGTACGCCTATGACAGTTTCTTTACTACCAGGGAAGCCATTGTAAGCGGACACCCTCAGGACAGACGAAAAGAGCAGTGCGTACAACTAGAGTTGTAAGAGAAAGATGGCCGCACTACAGGAGTTTGCCCAGCTCAAAATAAACACTGACAATCCATTTAAACAACAAACTCACTTCTCTTTTTATTTTATGCCTTGTTCAATGCATCGCGACAATGGCGATAACTGCGTGTGTATACAGTTTTGTGTATTGGCAGTGCAAGGAATGGCCGTTAGTGATAAAGAACAAATCATAATCTGCGCCGCAATCAGCATTACTATTAGCATTAAAAGTCCCACTGCAACAAGACCAGTGATACAGTTTCTTTCAAGTTTAGATCGTAAGCCCTCCAATGCCTGCGAAAATGCGGCAAAGTCGACTAAAGAAAAACTAAAAAAATGAACTCTCAGACTGTCAATTTTCTAGACAAACTTCTGGTTATATGCGAGTACGTACCAATACAAAATATTTCAAAGCACAGTTTTCAAAGTCTTCAAAATGAACGCTAGTCCGAGCACATTTTCTTCCTTTTGTCTGTACATGTACAGTGTTTCAATCTGGAAACACCCATACTATTACAAATTAAAGCAATAAAAACTAAAAAATAGGATTCAAAGTAAAAACTACGGTTTAGTATCCATGGTGAAAATGCACGTGAAAGCGTTTCAGTAGACTGTCAGTGGCTTGCAAGTATCCATGGTGAAATGCCGTGAAAGCCTTGGCTTGCACAGTCTCACATGATGGACATATGGACGCATCTTCTCGACCAATCGCTGCGTTATTGTGTCAGTTTTTGAAACTGGGTTGTCCGTCAGCTCAGCGCGTTCTATTACGTCACCAATGGTTTCAGGTTAATAAAGGACGCGCGTTGACAGGATTCGTCATTTTCCCGTTGTCATCTTGTCAGAGTTTAACCGACTTTACGCACGTTCGCTTGGCAATTTAAAGATGGGATGCGTATTCAGTAGAAAATGAAGCTTTGAGCTTCCGGAAAAGGACGAAGGTGAGCAAGAGCTCAAATAAATCTGAACTTTTTCTCAGAATCAGTTCAGTGCAAAAAGTAGTGATTTCATGTCTGCGCACTCGCCTGATTTGAAACGGTTTTCATTAAAAAAAACAAACAAACCCGTTAGGCCTTTGTGTAACGGTTTTTTTCGCGCCAAATTGCCACACGACCCAATCCAAATTTTAAAATTTGCACGAAACCTGGGACAAAACCACATGGAAAACCAGTTGGCTGGACACAACCTGTTGACTACAATGGAATTGTGCAATCCCAACTGGTCACAGAACACTCACGCGAACCAACTTACATGTTTAAACCCATAGAGGTTAATAAGTGGTTTATAGCACCGAAAATAAAAAGAATGTGTCCACGTGAATAAACAAAAAACTGAGGTTATCTGTTCATTATTGATCACAAAAAAGAAAGAAAAAAAAACAAAAAAAGCAAAAAAACAGCAATAAAAACCGACAAACGAAAATACATAGATATCTATTCTTGGCCAGTGATGGTAGGTCCGCTATACAAGTTTGGTATCATGAAAAAACTGTTATTCTGTGGTTCCTGAAACATGCCTACCACGGCTACCCTCGGCTTAGCGGCCAATCGCGTGCAGCATTTGATTTGGTGTCAGCCAGTTCTTCGCTGTATACGGAGAAGCGAGCCCTACAGCCAAGGAAAATAAAGCAGATTATTTATTCCTGAGAGTATAATTGGCCTACACTTGGGATTTGTTTACGCACACAACATTTGTCATTGAAATTGGCAGCACGTTTCGTCTACAAATGCTCATCTATCCTGATCTTCGTCGAACACGACTGTAAACTCTAGATACTAGACAAGAAAAAATGTAGAGAACGGCCAGTTTACATTATCGAGAAACTACTAACGGGATTAACGACTTATGTAGACATGTATCTAGTTCACCAGTTACAAGTTTCTCCAAAATTACGCATATTTCTCCGGAGAGAAAGATTCGTGCCAAAGTTTTGAAGAGTTGTACTACATAAAACAAATTTCTTATTCAGAGTCGTTTTGGCAAATCAGCCCGACTGTTTTCTTCCGTATGCAAGAAAGAGGAAGAAATTTATGAAAATCTATCTCACAATAAATTAGCTTAAAAAACACAGCAGGCTGTTCTCGCGAGGTAAGATCGTCGGCGTGCAATTTAATTTTTTTTCTTTTTTTTGTATTTTCCGTTTGCATTAAAATTGTCGCTGCGAGAGAATCACAGGATTACGCGACCTTTTACAGCGCTGAGCTACAAATCAGCCAAACAAACTCTTCGCACAAATCTTTCATAACACACGCAATAGAATATTATACTTACAGTGACTGTCCTTGTCCATTTAAAGGATGAAATAGTAGATAAACTTGTCGTGAGTAAATCGTCGATGGAAGGTGTAAAAACGGGATGAGGCAAAAGATTTAGGATAATACCGTAGTGTCACATCACTGAAAGTGAGTGTACCAACCACGGACGAAAAAACACCTTCACCATGACGCGCTGTTTCCCGCAGTTACCGTGGACCGTGTCAAGAAGCATAGGGGAATCAGGACCGCCCATGCTAAAAAACCAATCAGATTTTGCAAGGATTCCCCCCGTTTATCGTGCCCATCTTGCCCGCTCTGGGATCTAACATCGCCGTGTCCCGCCAGAAGCCATTTCTCCGAAAAATGCCATATAAATAAATCCCTTATTGAACTATAGACCTTGTTCGCGTCAAGATGGCTGGATACTGGCCAAGTTTCTTTTTCAAAAAGGAACTTGGCCAGTATCCAGCCATCTTGACCGAACAAGCTTAGTCAATAAGGATTTATTATATGGCTTTCGGAGAAATGTTTCTGGCGGGACACGGCGAGTAGTCCCGAGCGGGCAAGAGGGCACGATAACGAATCCTGCAATCTGATTGGTTTTTAGCACGGTCCTGATTCCTATCTCTGATCACGGTCACGGTAACTGCGGGAAAACAGCGCGGGTGAAGTTGTCGTGTTGGTAAATCACTTTCGTGAGTGAACTACCGGTAATCATAAATCTTTGCCCTCCTTTTTACACTTCCATCGACGATTACTCAACGCAAGTTTATCTCTATTCACCTTTAAATGGCAAGGAAAGTCACTGTAAGTAAATTCTATTGAGTGTTTTGAAGTTGTGAGAGTTTGTTTGGCTGTTTGTAGCTCAGCGCTGTAAATGGCGCGTAATCCTGTGATTCTCTCGCAGCACAATTTTAAGCAAACAATTAATTGCAGCCGACTTTACCTCGCAGAAACGCTGCTGTTTTAAAGATAATTTTTTGTGAGATAGATTTAATAAATTTCTTCCCTTTCTGCTACGGAAGAAAAGTCTGGCGATTTGCAACGACTGATAGAAATTGTTTTTTGTAGTACCAACTTCAAACTTTGCACGAAATTTCTCTCCGGAAAAACAATTTTGGAGAACTTAACTGGTGAACTAGATACAACTAACATAAGTATTCGAAATGAACTGGGTTCTATACATTTTTCTTGTCTAGTATCTGAGTTACTCGCTCGAAGTCAGGATGATGATTTGTAGACGAAACGTGAGCCAATTCAATGACAAAGTTGGCGTAAACAAACCCAGTTGTAGGCCAATTTACTCCAGGAAAATAACTGCTTTATTTCCTGGCTTAGGGTCGTTCCGTATAGCGAAGAACTGTGACCCAAAAAAATGCTGCACGAGGCCGCAAGCCGAGGGTAGCCGTGGTAGCATTTTCAAGACCAAGATAACAGTTTTTTCATGTACAACTGTAGCGGACCTCCCATCTGGCCAAGAATATATATCTATGTATTCGGTGTGATCAAAAGACAGACTCAGTTTTGTGTTAATTCAGTGGACATTTCTTTTATTTTCGGTGTATAACCATTATTAACCTCTATGGTTTAACAGAAGTGGTACGCGGGTGTGACCGTTGGGATTGAATTCATTTTAGTCACCAGGTTTCCAGCAAACGGTTTTCAGGGTTTTGTCCCAGGTTTCGTGCAAATTTTAAATTTGGATGGCGTGTGCATTGACGTCACAAAGCCTAACGGGTTTTTTTTTTTTAATGAAAACCGTTTCAACAGGCAGGCGCAGAAAATCACTACTTTTTCACGAACTGATTCTGAGAAAAGTTCAGATTTATTTGAGCTTTGCTCACCTTCGTCCTTTTCCGGAAGCTCAAAGCTTCATTTCTACTGAATACGCATCCCATCTTTAAATTGCCAAGCGAACGTCGTAAAGTCGGTTAACTCTGCAAGAGACAACGGGAAAATGACGAATCCTGTCAACGCGCGTCCTTTTATACCTGAACCATTGTGAC
>JAHPZR010034027.1:0-20000 GCA_019787425.1 Platygyra sinensis | reverse complement strand
ATCTAATGACTAGATTTTCTGCAAATAAACAAAACCGATTTTAAACGCCCGTTTATAATTAATCATGTTGCCATGGCAACGGCACATACGACAGTTTAATTATCAAAAAGTTGAAGTTTGTTTTGTTAACTTGCTTGCTGCCATTTTTGGCGACCAAAGGATCAAGGGTTTTAGAAGCAAAGGTAAATGAAACAGAGGTATCAAAAACTGTGTTCAGCCACCTTAATGTTCCATTCGTTGCATGGAATACCCGGAATTTCAAACCGGAATATTTGGTCGAATGGAAAGCGCCCACTGACCCCCCATCCACGGACCCCACTACGGACACAGGCAGACCACTCTATGTGTTCGTGGTTTAATATAGAGAATCTATGAGGGTTTATGAATAAAGCTCTGAAAATTGTTTTAACCTAATAATTAGCATTTTAACCATGGACTGTGTGTTGCTCCGCCCACCGCGATTTGCCTTTGCTATTTGTGGGCAGAGACTGACTGTACTTTTTAAATATAAAGTGAAAATAAATAAATTGAAATTGAATTGAATTGAATTGAATTGCACATCTAAATCACATCTCGGTCTGATATCCCAATAAAGTAAATGAAATCTTAATTGACTCGTGTATGGTGTTTTCTCGCCTTCTTGGGCCATCTAAAGCACCTTATAGCGAAATTACTTTTGGCCGCTGACGGTTATTAAAGACGAGAGGGAGAAAAGGCTTGCAACTTTGCGGCCGTCAGCCGCGAGTTCCTCCACTTCAAACTGGAATTATGCAAAAATACTTAAAATCTCACCTGAATGGCAATGGATCTTGATAGAAGACTTTTTCCTCTATCTCTTCGCCGAATTTGAGCTTCAATTGATTCCCTCCAACTGTTTCGGAGAAAATCGATGCTGCAGTCACAAATACAGCTTTCTCAATATGGTCGGTGCCAAAACTCAGCGACCAAAGGAATTCAAGGAATGCTGGCCGTTTCAAATCTACCAATTGAAGGGGTGAGTGGAATAAAGCCCTAAGTGACTTTTGGAAAATTTTGAGGCAGCTAGGATTGAAATACCTACCAGCAATTTCCACAGTTTACTCTGGTTTTAGTTATTGTTTCAAAAGAACCAGCAGTTATTACTAGTTCTTTTTGGATAATAATGAAGACGAGAGTAAACTGTAACAAGTGCTTGTAGGCATTTCAATCCTGGCTGCCTCGACATTTTCCAAAAGTCACTTAGGGCTTTATTCCACTCACCCCTTCAATTAGTGCTTGGCTTGCTGCAGCTTTTTGCGGGAAAACTGCAAAAATTCGGCGAAGAGATAGAGAAAAAACTCATCTATCAAGATCCGTCGCCATTCAGGTGAGATTTTCAGTATTTTTGCGTTAATTCTTGTTTGAAGTGGAGGAGGTCGCGGCTGACGGCCGTGAAGTTGCAAGCCTTGTCTCCCTATCTTGTTTTTAATAACTGTCACTGGCCAAAAGTAATTTCACTATTAGATGGCCCAAGAAGGCGAGAAAACACCATACATGAGTTGATTAAGGTTTCATTTAACTTTATTGGGATATTAAGACCGAGATGTGATTTAGATGTGCAATTTTCAGAGCTTTATTCATAACCAGGGTGAGACGAAAATGAAAAGATGAGGTCGCCCTTCGGGCAAGCTATTACTTGCCGAAAGGTCTGAGGAGCTAGCCCGAAATTAAATTTATCATCAGAAAAGAGGACCAATGGTGCTTGCCCGTCGGGCAAGCTATGATAAGAAAACGCTAGCCCGACAAGTCATTCCACTAGCCCCGGGCTATCGGACAGCACTTTCGTCGCACCCTGATAACCCTCATAGATTCTCTATATTAAACCACAAACTCATAAAGTGGCCTGCCTGTGCTATGGACCGGGTCCACGGACCACCCCGACGGACCCCTCTACGGACAACCTGCCTAATAACAATAAAAAACAAAAAACAAAGATTTCATTTACTGCTTGTCCAATAGATCACTCGTGTCAGCGAAATTTCGCACAATACACTAGGTATAAATGTGACAGACCTGGGTTCAGTCTCGGGCGCAAGTTATGTCATTGCAGATCATTACATCTTTGCCATTTTAGCTCATTTTCGTTGCTGCAGCTTTGCATGAAAGACTGGGTAGCTTCAGAAATTTGTGATTTCCTTCCCTTCGCCATTTTCTTCGGCCCCTTCACGTGGGTTCAAGGGCTCGTCCCAGCCTTTACCCTTCCTCTCTTGTCTCACGGCGTGGCCATCATGGGTGAACGGTAAGAACAGATGAATTAGAATATGAATCACTTTCATTCGTTTTGTTTTTCTGGGTCATCCATGATTCTAGATATGATTTTAGATCTTTCCAACTTGTTTATATTTGAAATTCCTCTTAGCAAATTGTGAACCCTAGAACGAGTTCACAAACCTGCAGGAGAATACGCCGAACAAAACGGCGAAGGAAATGCACTCAAGAAGCACAAATTTTGAGGCTTCCCAGCCTTTCATATATGCTTATAGCCACAGCAAAGAAAAAATGGCATGGTGGAATGTCAATGATATAATTTGCACCCGAGACTGAACTCAGGTCTGTAAAATTTCAACTTGAGTGATCTATTGCCATGGACAAGCAGTAAGTGAAACCTTTATTTCTGTTTTTTTTTCTTTTTTTTTCAATTTTATTTTCTGGTGGTCCGTAGAGGGATCCGTAGGGGTAGTCCCTGCACCGGTCCATAGGTACTGTACTAACTGTAGTCCACGGACCTGGTCCGTAGTGCGGGTCCGTGGACCGGGGGTCAGAGTTTTCGGTTGCGTCTTGACTGCCCAAGAACCTTGTGGCTACATGTACATGAGAGGTTGAGCCAGTTGGTTTTTAGCTTACAGTTTCCTAAACATCTGTATTACAGTGAAGCTGATTTTTAAACTTTATTTAGCAAACATTGAACTGAAAATGCAATATTGTGTAAAATGAGACCTTGTTGTTGTTGAACTGTGTTTGATTCTAATATGGAGAGCCTTTACTGCAGGTGTCAATTTGGGATTTTAACTGCTTGTCCATAATTTGATCAATTCAGCTCAAGTATGAGCAATGGATGTGCAAAATGTGTGGGGAATGATACACCAAATATGATTTCAAGTTTGACTCTTCCTTGATTTTACAAACGGCCTTAAGCTTACAGAAGGTCAGCTCAGTATGTCTTTGCCATTGACCATGAGCTCTTCAAGTTACATATCATGTACCCTGCGTTGCAGACGCTAACTACTGCAGGTTATTTACGGGTAAATTTTCCATCTGCAACCCAGGCTACATATCGTGACCTAAAAATTTGCCTAAATTTTCACAACACTATTTCGGACAAAATGAACTGGCAACTAACCTTCGGGAGAAACAGCTAAGGAACCATAGTAAAGACACATGCAAAGACACATGTACAGTAAAAAGAAAAAAAAACCGTCAAAACTCTGGAAGATAAAAATGTCCAAACGGAAATTCAAAGGAATTGTGATAACAAGAATGGTACTTACTTTTGTTGACATCGCTATGCATAAAAGCACGGTGTAGCAAGGTAAATTCACTGACATGGAGACTTGAGCCAGCAATCAAGCATACCAGTGGCCTTTGTATTTATTTGGTAGTAAAAATAGGGGGTCCATGGACCTGGTCCATGCACAGGGTTCTTGGACCCGGTCCATAGTTGATGGCTCTCCTGGTGATGGGATGTTGACAGAAATCAGCATTGCTTGTACTGCCTTCATGTCGCATTAAGTATCAAAAAGTGAGGTCTTGACAGAAAATTCTCAAACTGACATCTAATGTTCTATGCATTGTTTGGCCTTCTTGGAATTCTATTAAATTTGTCAGTGTAATAAAATTTTCTCAGAGAGTTCATTGTCTCTAATTTTTTGCAGCTCTTGCAGTTTCAATGATTACATGTTAAATCCAATGGTTTTGAATGATCTCTTGCTCTCTTTTTTGAGACATAAGCAATGAGTCATATAATCCTGTGGGATGATTACAGCAGATTCCCACCTTAAAAATAGCCAATCAGAGCAGATGCTATATTCATTGGCTATAAATGCATATAATGAAAGGTACTATAATAATATTGTACATGTTTGAAAGCACAAGTTTCTGACCCTCTGTGTTGTTTTCCAATATACTTTCATGATATACAAAATGACAAGTTACATGTAGCCTGTGACCCTGTGACAGCAAACATTTTGCTTGCTGTTTTACACGGTAAACATTTGACAGTCAACAGGCGAAAACTGTTTTCAATTTTCAAACACTTCGCACCATGAACAGAATCAAAACAATGGCCAAAGCTTGGGTGAAACATAATGTTAGACTGACAGAGTTTTTTAAGGATTTTAGTATGTATGGCTGTGCAGTGAGGTCTATACAAAAACTACATTCCCTGTTCGACACAAAGGTCTACATGGCCTACCAAATCATAGGTTTGACGCATTTTCGACAGTCCTTACAACTGATGAATACTGATCAGAACTAAAACTCATGAAAATACCAGGAGTGTGGCAATCAGTGTTCATAAACAATTAAGAAGAGTACTGTCCTAGAAAATGTAACCTCTGAAATGTTCAAATCTTGAGCAATGTTACTACGGAAGGCAGATGTAATAAATGTTATCTTTTTCTCAGCTCGTGAGCTGGCAGAATTCACCAGACATAACTAGTTGATGATATCAATGACATCAATGAAATCAACGAGTAATCAATAGGTAATCGATAGGTAATCAGTTGATTTTTATTGATTATTGCTGATGATCAATGAGTAATTGATGACTAATCGATAGGCCACAAAATGTTTGGTCATCGATTAGTCATTGATTGCATCGATTGGTCATTGATTGTATTGATTTGTCATTTAAATTGCATCGATTAGTCATTGATTTTTATCCATTACCTCAAAGGCCAAAAACTCGGAACAAATATTCAATACTCAAGCTGGTTATGTAACTGCTTAAGACAGATGTTTCCCTAAGCCGAAGCAGTTTTATTTTGCTGACACACACCCACAAAAAAATCGATAACCACATTAGTCGATTCTTGTCAGCGTACTTGATAGTTTCATTTTCAGGCTGGTTGGTTACTGTTCAGTTGGGTCAAGTGAAATATTGCACAATTGAGAACTGTCTTTGTTTGTGATTAGCACTTTGTCCTTGACATGGTCAACAGGAACTTCAGATACAAGGAAAAAAGTGTCTAACACAGACAAAAGAATCACAAATGAAAACAACTGGTACAAGAAAGTAAGAAAAGTGGGTCATTGACGAGTACTGTTTGTCTGGTAATCAATTATATCAATGAGTAATCAATGTCATCGATGAGTAATCGATAGGCCACAAAATTTTAGGGCTTCGATTACTCGTCGATTACTCATTGATCATCACCAATAATCAATGACTAATCAACTGATTACTCATCCATTACTCATTGATTACCAAATGATGTCACTGATCATCGATTAGTTATGTCTGGAATTCAACAAATCCTGCAATCTGATCGTTTCCTTGAGTGGGCGAAATTTTCTCACCGGGACCTCTACAGCTGGCAGAATCCATCAAGTTGATGTATTTTTGTGAGCGAGTTAGTGGTAATCGTCAATCGTATGCCCTGTTTGCACTTCCATCGACGATTAACCCTAGTAGGGTTTGAGCTTGCCTCCAATGCAGACATTCTTTGGGCTTGTCATGCAATCTTCCTCACCCAAGAAGGTCTTCTGAAACAAATAGCACATTCCTTACCTTTTGTTCGTAAAGATAAACTGGAGATCACATGAAAATTATTTTGGAGCCAATCATCACAATCTCATTGTGTAAAATTATGATAATAATAAGCTAAACAGGCTTCCTTGGGATGAAAACCATGACACCAACTCTTTCATGTCATGTCAATGGTAAAGCTAGTAGTAGTAGTAGTAGTAAACTTTATTTCAACTCGGATTGAAGAGTAGCGCGTAAGGACTAATATCTCCGAGAAGTAAATAAAAATAAAAATATATATACAATAAGATGTATATACATACTTGTAAAATTATATGTTGAAAGTAATCAAATAAAAATCAGAGAAATTAATCTAACTAGTTAAAAAAGCAAGACAGTTCTTTCTAAAATAGGTTATATTGGTGGTAGTTCTAAGGTCATCGTTTAATGTATTCCATAATTTGGGGGCAAGAAATTTGAAGGATTTTTTCCCGAAAGATGTAGAATTAACACGCGGTAATTGCAATTTGTTTGTACCTCTAAGCCCATTGGTGTTGGTTCTTGGTGTGAGTAATGCAAAAATCAACATATCAAGAAATCTCCTCTTACTCAGGCTAACAAATGAGATTTTTCTAATCCTGTCCAAGTTCGTAGATTTTGAACACTTCATCTTTTTCACACCAAAATACACTTCAGTCCATAGTTTCTCAAGAGCGATTTAAACAGAATATCATTAAGTGTCTCACAAACTCAATGAAAGGCCCTGTATTTTAGCATCTTGCAGTCATCTCTTAAGTTTCAAGCAGACTCGGACTTCCTTCAGGCTTCAGCTTTTGAATTTTAAAACAAATGTCTGCATATATATGTATATGCCATCTCTTTCAATGCATAGCACTTTGTAGTTTTTTGCTGATAAGATCTCAAAATCAAATTCCAGATACTTGTTGAAAGGCTATGCTGGTATCCATTGAATTTTTTTGCAAAATTTCTCCCAGCCATGATTGGGATGCCTGCAAACAAAGGAGTTTTAGTCCTTTTTTGGGATGCAAATGGCATGCAAGACTTGTTTCCCATGAAGCTATGCACTAAGAGCTGCTAAATAAGCTATAGTTTAGGGGTAATACCTACTATAGTGGAAGGTTTATACACTTTTTAAGTCATTCATTTTAAAGCAATTTCTCTCAAAATGTATACCTTCTTCATAGCAAGTTCTTAAATAAGCTGATCAGTGGCTTTCAAATGGTATATTGTACACAGGCACAGTGTCTTTATTTGCCGATTTGGAAAAAAATGCTTTTTGCCTTGGGGAGGCAAAGGGATTGATTTTATTTAACTTTTTGGCAGGATGTAGGTAATTTTTGGCATGAAAAAATCGTTCCATAATATTGTTTTGTTAATTTACACTTCGCTTTCAAGAAATAATGTAATTCTATGCAAAAACCCAGTTTTCCGAGGGCAAATCAACAAAAACAATGATTATATCAGCTGCATTTGAAGTTCCAGAACACATTTTGCTTCTTTAAAAAGTGTTGATTGCTTACAGGTTTATGAAGGCTCTACGATGCCTCTCAACCACCAGGCAGACCTTAAACTTCTAAGGCACTTTATTATTTACTTTATTTCTCAAAAATGAAGTACAAATCAATACAGAATGGTGCTTTTCATGCCAAAACAAATCAGTCTGCCAAAAATTTGCTCGATCCTGCAAAAAATGAAAGTTATATTTATGCCCTTTTGCACAAAATCTTAATTGTACCTACATGTAATAATGGTAGCATCACAGTTATAACATTTTATGATGAAAAGGCACCACTTCAATTCTTAGGACTGGATAAAACCTTCCAACGAGCTGATTTGAAACCTTATGGAGCAAGTTACAGGATTTGTCCAGAAACCACTGAGACTCAGTTAAATGTAATGAGCTGCTTTGAAGTGAATGGAACTAAAGATGTAACTGTTCCAATACAGACAGTTTTACCTGACCTGACTAACTTTGAGGTACTTTTGCTTCCTAGTAACTTGTTCAGCAAGTAAATATTATTAAATTACATCAATTTAACATGCTTGTTGAAATACACCCAAGGAAGTGCACAAAAGTTTATTTTTTTAATGGTAATTAAATACCATTGTATTTTTAATCAGCCCAGTTATCTTAAGTTAAAAAATAATTTTTCACGCAACTTAATCTCTAAATGGAAACATCGAAAAGATGGACACTTATTATGTTTCAAAAGGGTGAGCTAAAGTCAGTCTGTGCCACTCTTCAGTATTCTTTGGATACTCTTAAACAGGAAAACCAGACACCATGACAGTCAGTGGACACTTGGAAAGTGTGTTTCTCTTTATGAAAAAGTACTCCTAAATTTGAATGAAATTAAGCAAAATAATAAGATTTGAGCACTGAAGCAGTAATTGTATTTCATTAGCAAATTAACCATGTAATAATGATAAGAAGTTTCAGTTGTTCAGTCTCAGATCAGTTCTGTAGTTTGCCCTATTTTGTGCAGTATGGTTCTTAGAGGCACTTACATGTAAATATTGCTGAAACAAATGAGGGAACTTTCTTATTCCATAAGTCTTGTTCAAATTTGCAGCAAGTCGTAAACTTATTAAGGTATGTATCGGCAGTTGAATGTCCATCTGCTTTTGCTACCGACGACATGTGGGAGGCGCGGTGGCCTCATGGTTAGTGCGCTCGTCTCCGGATCGAGCGGTCCGGGTTCGAGCCCTGGCCAGGGAAATTGTGTTGTGTTCTTGGGCAAGACACTTTACTCTCACAGTGCCTCTCTCCACCCAGGTGTATAAATGGGTACCGGCGAATTTAATGCTGGGGGTAACCCTGCGATGGACTAGCATCCCATCCAGGAGGGAGTAGAGTACTCTCAGTCGCTTCATGCTAAGGAAACCGGGATAAGCTCCAGCCTGATGGGCCACTTGGCCCGAATGCAGACTTTACCTTTACCCAGAATATCTAGTGAACTTGGTTTCTTTCTTGGACTTCTTGTTCTGAGGTGGTAACTTCTCTTTACTCAGAGGTGGAGTTGACTGTACATTTGTATTTTTTTTTTTTTTTTGCAGTTTGCTGGCTATCAGGAACTCAAAGAAATCAACTGCTCAGTTTGGACTTACACTATGACAGAACAGCACAAAGTAAACACGTACACCATGTATGCATCTGTGACTGAATCTCCAGACCCTGTCCACTATGAAATGCTTGGTTACGACACACTGCTGGGTTCACACTATGATAAATATGAAATTGATTATGCAGACTACTCTCCTCAGATGCCACCTCCTGACATATTTGACATCAAAGGTTTGTTTTCATTTAAATGGGCATAATTGTCTCCAGATATTACTTTATATTTTGTACTGTATGAAATAACTATTGGGACTCCAATAAGAGGAAACCTCAAAGCATCTATCCATCACATTACCTGCTGTTACCTATCTGTTTTGTAACTAGGTGTCATTTAAGGCCTCTATGGTCTGCGTCCATTCTTCTCTGTATACTGCTGCTGTTTATGATTATTGTTTATAAATCCGAACTCTAAAGGCTAAGAATACACATTTTCATGCAACAGGAGTCTTGCAGGCCTGTCACAACTTCTATATTTCATTATACTTCAGCTCTTTATCCTTTGGTCCAAGGTTTCTTTCCAAGACTAATATGGCCTTTAGTTAGCAGTTCCACGAGTCTCGCAGCTCAGTGGTAGAGGATCTGGTCCAGTAACAAGTCTTTTTCTGAGTATGCCTGTGTCGCTGACAGTTATTAAACAATTATTGTTAGTATGAGATTTTTGTGATATCCAGAATAATCAAGGTCGAGGTAGGGGTTATCTGCCTCAGCCTTCTGGTCAGCAAATAACCCTTACCAAGACCTTGATTATTCTGGACATCACAAACACCGAATCTAATAGAACGAAAAATTTTCACTTCTTCACTGACGGCAAGCAACATAAAGCACTCGAACTTGACATGATTACCCTTAGAAATCATGCACTGCGGTCATACATGACATGATAACCCGTGACCATGAGTGTCCTTGACATGATTATTGTAGGATCTGCAGTTATGGCGTCATGGGCACTGATTTCGACAATTAACTGTATGCTTTAGACCTATCAGAAAAGAGTTAGAGAGTTCAATGTATAATGATAATGATCATAATAATGATAACACCAAGGTGATCAGAAAACCTTGTAAGGTTAAAAATGAACTGATCAATCAAGGATGGTTTAAAGACTGAGGAAGAATGAGAGGGATTGCAATCAACAATGTACATGTACTTGCTTGGGCCAGACATTGCTCTTTTTGGCCCTCTCTCGGGTTATAAGCTTGTACTATTAAAAACATTTCATTTAAGAAGCATTTTCTTGCACTAAGCTTCTTGGCCAGTGGAGAATTGCACATGATGTCAGACTATAAATGTTCATATTAATCTTGTTTTCTTGATTTGTTGATTATACACACTGTAGATGTCGTTGTAACAGTCTTGTTTCTCATTTGGCCTAGGAATGACTTGCAAAGGTTTCCCAGGACCAGGAGTTATGTCAAGCCTGCTAGCAAATCCCATGCAAGAGTTTATTGAACCCCATGGCCAGGAAAAAGTTCATGAGCTGTTTGAACACTTCCTCATTAAACATCCTAAAAAATATGCAAACATGGTGGACAAGAAGGAACATAACCAGCGCAGAGATATCTTCAGGCAAAATTTGAGGTATGAAATGTTGTATATATATTGTGAAAAACCTTTTTGGGGTTGTTGGGAGCAGACTTTGTTCTATTCCCAGTTGCAAACATTTTCAGACCTTAACAATGTCGCTACTTACAAGAGATCATGGACTCAAATCCAAAAGCTTAATCGTTTAAGATTAGCGAAGACGATAAGACTTCTTGGTTTGGAAAAAAAAGCCGGGTCATTACTTTTGCTGTTGTTGTTGTGTTTGTTAAATAATCCGACGGATTAGTATTGATTGACGGCTTCCAACAGAAACATTGAATTGTTCCTCGTAGAGAAAGAGATCCAGCCTATAAAGACACTGTTTCCACCTTTTTAGTGCAGAGTGCACTATTGGGATGGTTTAGGGGGCTGCTGTTCGCTAAGGTACTTATGCACTAACGGACTAAGGCCAAAAGGTGTGAACTTTAATGTTTGTTAAATTAATTAATTCCAATTAATTAATTTGCCTTGTTCTGGGGGGGTGTGGTAGGTACCTTTGATTGCTACGTAAAACGTACTACACTTACAGTACTTCTCGAATAACATCACAGAAAAATATATGGTTCCAATATTTTCTTCTTATCCTAGTGGTACTATTCTCTTAAGAACAAAATCAATTTGCTTGAAGCGCATACATGTGCAGATTGATTAGCATTGGTGTTAACTATATGTTAGGTAAACGATACATTTCATACACAATTACACACGAACGTTAAGTGCTTTTCCTTGTGGTAGAATACAACATGTAAGACGCATGCGTTATAGCATTGTCACCATGATACAATCCATTCTCGAGTTCAGATTCATGCGTGCGATACCACACTCTCGTCCTAGCGTTTATATTTCAGGTAATATCAGTTCTCCCTTTTAGTGCAAAGAATGCTTCTGTGACAGCGTATCTTTTGGAATCATCCCTAGCTCGGTTAAAAATGTCGTGTGCTGTTTTCAAAGCCTATTTCGTGTTCAAAGTATTTCCACAAATGTATTCACCCCAAACATTTCCGAGTTAGTTGCATTAAAATTAGTGATGTCGTGACAAAATAAACTTCTCAAATATTGCTGCAGACACTGTGGCACTTACGGAAACCGCAAATAAATTTAGTCAGTCTTTGAGGGGACTCATTCGCCGATGTAGGGTATAATATCGGTCAAGTTGAAACGCCTCTCGGTTGTATTAATCTATATCAATGTGTATTTTGAACTGGTTTATTGTTAAAACCAACGGTGGCAAGATAATAAGAACGTGCTATTCCGAGACACGACGCGACTATTTGATAATTGAATAGACTACGAGTAGTCCCTCTTTCGCTTAGTCCGTCTTGCGAGACGCGAAAGAACCCGCGAGAAAAAATTGCCGCGCGAGATCCTGGGGGGCGAGATGCACGCGAAATGAGGATCTCGCGCGGCTTTTTTTTTTATTTCTTGCGGGTTTCTTTCGCGTCTCGCTCGACGGACTAAGCGAAAGAGGGACTACTCGTAGTCTAATAATTAAACTTGAACTTGAACTTGGACTTTATTGATAGTAATATATAAATCATTACAAAATTGCTTGCCCCCGCTAAATTAGTAATTGTTTATCGATGATATGAAAATTTGCCTCTTGAAAGAAACAAAATCATTTCTCTTCCATTTTTTCACAAGTTAATAACATTATTTCATTTTTCCCCAGAAGAAAAAAAGCGAGCATTTCTTTCTTGTGTGTCTTTGAGAAAACAAGGGGATCATGTTAAAAACTTTGCGAGAAAAACAAAAGTATCAAGTTACAAAAAATAAAATTATCACGTTTGCTAGTTCAACGTATTAATGAATTTAAATACAGGCAAGAGACGACTCAAAATGTACTAACAGTCCTGCATAACACTCTGCACTATCTGAGATTGTCTCACTAGTTTCTAGTAGGCGTTTTTAAAACACACACAAAAAAATGACAAATTTAACAAGAAAATGGCGGAAAATAATGATAAATAAGAGAAGATGACATATATCATGCATAGTATTGACTCGTACGGATAGTAAGGTAGGATCGCATTAATTAGACGGCTAATAATATACATGAAAAAATTACTCGATTCTGATAAGCTAAAAGCAGTGCAAAAAGTGTAACACCAATGCAGATTACACATCGTATTTTGGATTATGATTGGCAGAAAGAAAGTAGAAAATTTTCCAAGGCAATATGATATCACGGAAAATGATGACGAAAATTTTGTGCGGAAACTTTGAAAAGAGTTTGTCAAATGAAAAAAAAAAATGGCTTCAAGAAGTATCTTTCGGCACTTCCTCCACGTGGATGTGCTCATGTTTATATTATTAATAAGTAATGGTACCTTTTTGAGCCACTTTAACTTTATTCATATAGAAAAGTGCTGGAGCATGTGCCTATGAATTCGAGCTCTTGTGTGGTGCCCAGGTTCCCTGCCAGTTATACCACATTTTACTCATGGAAAACGTTGAACCTCATCGTAACAAATTTGCTCAGAAGAAATCTGTATTTTTACTGGCCAGACTGAACTTTTAGCTCCGTTGTGTTCAGGTCAAGAGACGCCACTTTTATCTCTTGGTGCTGTCTTTTGCTGTGGTTTCCACTTTGGGCCTGATTGCATTTTGTAACTTGCTTTTAATTTGTGATGATTACCGCACCCGACCGTTAACTTGGTTCGCAGCAGAATTGTGTAACAGAGTTCTTTACTGCTTGTCTTACCTCCCTCATCTTCCAACAGTATAGAAGTGGATTTAGAGATGAGTTCAGCAAAAACACTGATATCGTAAAAGACCAAAGGAGATTAAGCGACGGTGTGCGTGACCCAATGTTGACAATAACACCTGTTACTAAACCAAATGGAAATAACAAGCCAATAATGTCACCTGTAACCACAGTGCAGTAGACACAGTCTTTCTGTATCGCGTTATATTCAGGGTAACTCCTTTTCTACTCGGTTGTCCCGGTTGAACTTGGTCTTGCACTTGAGTTTGGTGTTGGCGAAGTTTGAGAAAGATTTTGGTGTGGCAGAAGGTTGAGGTTATAATACAAAACAACAGTGTTAGGCAGGTGACGCTTATAGCAATACGAAAGCTGTAAAATATTACCACCGCAAGAGCAGTACTGAAAAGCCATGAGGTAACAGCAAAGACCCATACTCTCTTTAATGTTACTGTCTGTTTGTATGTTAGCCCCAACATCAGGGCAAGAAGTCTGTCTACACTTATTGCAGTCAGTGTTAACACGGACACTGAGCCAAAAATGAAGCCTAAGGTGATATAAAGTATGTTAATATAGTAACAACGTTTGGAGTGTTCTGGGGACATGATATAACCAATGCGGAGAGGCTGGGTAACAAGACCCACACCGAGATCAGTGGCCGCAAGGCAACCTAACAAAACTTTCGATGGCGGACGAAGAGACGACACTTTCTGGAGGGCAACGAGGATGAGAACATTCCCAAGAAACGCTGTGATGGTTAGAGGAACAGTTAAAGTTAGAATCAGTATTTTCCGATTGACATCTATTGGGCAGGTGTATTCTTGAATGGTCGTTTGGTTTCCATTTCTAGTAAAGTTCGCCATTTTGTTTCGATCTTGCTGTGACAAGGATGAAATATTCTGTGCTTTAGCTTTGTTGTCAGGTCTCTTTTAAACGTCCAGAATCTGTTATGAAGACGTTCCAAACACTCCTGTGGGCCTCTTGTCTCTCCTGGTGATAAGAATGTATGGTTTGAGTTGAGAAAATCTTAATCGTAGGAGCAAAACGATGAAGATGACTTCTTTTGCGATCAGTTAACAACTGAACGCCGATTGTCGCTTGTTTTAGGCTCCTTGTTTCGTCTCATAAGCAACTTTTGTTTGACTTAAAATACACGACTGTGACATTTACAGGAAGAAAATCTACAGCATGAAGCACCGCTTTAACTCACGACAACCCTTGTTCCTGAACCTTCTGGGACCAGTCTAGGATAGGAATGCAGTCCGAATCTGCGAAAAAATTATATTCAGGAGTTAAGGCGGGCTAGGTAATTGTCTTTCAGATTCTAAATGTTGTTAATTCTAATTAAAGGAAATAAATAAGATCTCCTATCAGGAAAGCATTCGGCGCGCACTTCAAACCATACTTAGTTACTAACTATGTTCAAACCTTTAACCACTTTTCATTCACATCGCGAAGCTAGGTTTTATTCGAAAAGGAAAAAAAAACACCGCAAATGCTACAACAAACATTCAAATGAAGGAGAAGGTTATTCAACGAAAGGGATTTGTTTTCTACCACAACAACTGTTACTGATCGTCACAAACGAAACAAAACTTGGTCAGGGAAGAAAATAAATTCACTCGCCTTTAAGGTTCCTGCAATTTTTGAGAGGATTTCCAAATATCACACTTGGAATAAATATCTTAATTGCACTCGCATTCAATACGATTACCCGACTATACTAATAGCAGGTGTCACAATGCTTCCGTTAAAGCACTAAGTCAAGCAACACTGTTTTCTTGTCTGCTGAAGGAAGGTGACCGTTTACTCCCATAAAGAGAAGCGCAAGAGAATCATGCGACAAGGTTTTACAAGAAAAACAAACGTATCATGTGACGCCAGGTGGAAAGAAAAGTGTCAGCTTCGCCTCTCATATTTAACGTCTTAATGGAAAATTTAATAATTTCGTTTTCAGGAAGTTATTAAATGATAAGTGACTAGCCACCTTACTAGCGCCCCGTGAAATCAGTCCAACATCTCGATAACTCTTTCAATAGAATAACCTTCAAAGCATGGACGAAAACAGCAACTGATTGTACAAATCTGATCAAGCGTTGCTCGTGGTTACATGCTTAAAAAAGCGACCACTGAAGTTTTGTTTCGTTTTGTGACGGTCAGGTAACAGTTGTTGTGGTAGAAAACAAATCCCTTTCGTGAATAACCTTCTCCTTCATTTGAATGTTTGTTGTAGCATTGCGGTGTTTCTTCCTTTTCGAATAAAACCTAGCTTCGCGCTGTGAATGAAAAGTGTTAAGGTTGAAATGCGCGCCGAATGTTTTCCTGATAGGAGATCTTATTTATTTCCTTTAATTAGAATTAACAACATTAGAACCTGAAAGATAATTACCTAGACCTTAACTCCAGTTGAAGAGTTCAGTTATAGCAACCAGCGTCAACACGAATTATTATTCCACGGCAACTGAAAAGGCGTTCGACACGCTTGCTGTTTTTAATATGACAACGTTAATTGTGGTTTTAGAGGTTTGTTTTGTTCCTGGTTAGATATCATATGAATCCTGTTCAGTGACGTTTTTGAGACAACGCGCGACATTCTGGCTCCGATGAACAAAGAGTCTTAAGGACGTTCGCGCCCAAAAACTTCCCACGCACAGATTTTTTTTAAACTTGACTGCGAGTAGAAAGTGATAAGAATAGATTAAAAACGTAAAAAAAATCGGAGTCACCGAACTCGTTTTGAAGTAAGGCGCAGCTCAGACCATAGCATTTCTAGGATTTCCAGTCATTCGAGGCACGATTCTGGCCGGATTCATTACTATCGGCATATATTTAAGTTGAAGAATCATATCTAAGTTATGTGTGTTTAAAACAGCATATATAGGCCTATTTGATAGATCTTTGCTACATATGTCATTAAATCAGCTAGAATTAGCCTTAAAAAAATACAACTTCTAATTACGCACACCTGTATCCACGTACAAATTCGACCCTATTTGAATAGTATATGAGAAATAATTAAAACTTCCCACGTGCAGTTTTTTTTTTTTTTTTTTAGTATAATGGAAAGAATCAGAAAAGGAAGTGATCGCCGCCGAAAAAAAAGTGGGGGTGACTGAGCATCCTACAAAAATATTCGCACCAAAGTTAACGCAAAGGTCATCAGCCCTATATTTTGTTGAGTTTTCGACTCCGTGCGCGCGCTTGAAAATGACGTGGCACGCGCGTGACCAATGAATTGCGTGCGCACTAGAGATGCGCAGTAGCAATGGGCGCGAATGTCCTTAAAAACACCTAAACAGATGCCTATTTTCGAGAAAAACTTTGCCTGTTTGGTTTGATTTTTAAAGATATTGAGAGATTCTCTTAATTCAATGTGGTGTAAAACATGAGAAAATGTCAAATAATTCTCATTTTGTATTTAATGAATTCGCATTGCATTTCGATTATTCTTGAAAGAATTGAAGGTATCCGAAATTTTGAAATAGACATTGGAATCACTTTAACAGGATAACTTGATAATTGATCATTGTTTTTGTTGGGTCGTGTCCATTTTTAGTTGTTGGTGTACTACTGTCTTGTAAAGCTCCAGTACAACAGCTTCCTCTGTAGCAACGTCGTCCCAGGTTCTCTCTTCTCTGCCTCCCCTGGTCGTAAGGAGAGATCCCTGGGAACGAGGTTGCCTTTGTAGGGCGATCGTTGCTGAAGTCATAGTTTGTCACCACATCTATATCTGACTTTGCGCAGAGAAGGCATCATGCTTTGCCGCATACGAATTGACTCCAACCATTCAAAGAGATTGTGAACTAAGTAATTGCTTCTATAGCATCGACTATGGAATTTAAATTAGAAAAAAACAACTTCATGTCAAGTTCGCCTACGCCGGACAGTGTTTTTAAAATTGGGTTTAAGATGGCTTGTAAGTGGTTGTATTGTGTCATAGTTACCGTCAGAAACAACCGTGAATTATTTTACGAGGAAAGACTTTAATATGAAACACCTGAAGACTTCTGTTTATTTTTCATTTCGAGTTTTAATTTCTTCCGCCTTTTGCGCCAGCTGGCGCTATGGGGATGAGTGAGTGCTCTATATTTCCTCAATATTACAAAAAACTCCAAATACAGACACACAATTTTAAAGTTTTGCTGGGAATATAAAAAAAAGAGCTTTATTATTATTCACTCAAACTAACAGTAGGGTCAAGTAGAATGCAATGTATATACGGCAATCTTCCTCCATTTATGTACAACCTTTCATGTTCGTTCTATCTAGATTGCAGTTTGTCTTTATGTCAGGTTATTTTGTTATCCTTTTCTTAAACACCCAAATAAAAGGTTATGATGCATCGCAGATCTAACCTGACAGGACAGGAACCTGCAGAACTTAGCTGAGAATAACTTTTGAAGTGATTACTTTGTACCTCCAACATTAAGTTCACTTTTCAATAGTTTTGATGGTGAAATTCACGATGATGCATATAAACTACCTCTTCTATGGGGTCCAAAGCTGCTAATTTCATATTTTCGGTTCTAAATCCGAGTAATTAGCATGGGCTATATTTAACCTCGTTTCAAGGATGCGGAAGAGAAGCACTATAGGATCAAGACTGAGCTACAGCCTCTGTTGTGTCGTGTTTAGGTTATTATCAGAGTATTTTGACAGCAATTTTTAGGCGTACAATCCTGTAGAGCCTTAATGGTCCACTGAGCGAATTAAGTAAGTGGTAGGGTGTTTTTATTCAGTAGAATTGTTGCTTCGCAAACGATTTTCTATTTCTAAGTTAATTCCACTAGCTGTGGAAGCTTCCTAAGATGTGTGGTGATTGCTGCACCACTAAAAGCAGTTACCTTCTTAAGCAGCCAAACCGTTTGATTGTGTCCTTCACTGCTCCAACAAATACTTAATATTCGAGTTCATGGCCGCCTTAGCCATTACCAAGCAGTTAACTTCTTAAACAGCCAAACCGTTTGATTGTGTCCTTCACTGCTTGTCTTACCTCCCTTATCTTCCAGCAGTACAGAAATGGATTAAGGGTTGAGTTTAATAAAAGCAGCGAGATTGTTACAGACCAAGCAGGTCGAGGGCTGGTTTATCTATTCCAGATATTACAATAAAAGCTGTGAGGCTACAATAAGGAAGATAACAAGCCAGTAATGTCATCTGTATCCACATTCCCTAGACACTGTCTTCCTGTATCTTGCTATATTCATTGGAATTCCTTGTCCATCCAGTTGCCTTCGGTGAGCTTGAGATTGGTGATGGCGAAGTGTGAAATAAATCTTCAAGTAACAGAAAGTTGATGTTCCAATACACAATAGCAGAATTACATAGGCGATGTTTATTGCAATATGGAGGTCATAAAGCGCTACTAATATAATAGCAGTGATTAAAAGCCAAAGGCTGACAACAAAAATCGATGCTCTTCTTAAAGTTACTACCCGTCTGTATCTCAGCCCCAGCATCAGGGCGAGAAGTCTGTCCACACTTATTGTAGTCGTTGTTAGCAAAGAAACTGCACAAAACATTGTACCTATGGTATCAAAAAGGATTCGAAAATAGTAACAAAGTTTAGAGTGTTCTTGAGACATACATAAAGCAATGCGAATAGACTGGGTAATGAGCCCTACACCGAGATCAGTGGCTGCGAGGAACTTGAACCTAACAGAAGTCTTGATGCCGGATGTAGAGACGTCACCTTTTGAAGTGCAACAATGATCAGAGCATTGCCAAGAAATGCAGTAATAGATTGAGGAATATTCAATGCTGAAGTGACTATCTTGTAGTGCATTCCAAGACCAACCCTGCAGAAGTATTCTTGGGTGATGGTTGTTGTTCACCATTTCTTTGTTTTTGGCAGGTCAAGAATCATTGTCCTTTAAGTTGTTTGAGTTTTCTTACTAAGACGTTTTCCAATTCAATCTTCCGCACTCTTCACTTTCTGTTGTCTTTCCTGTTGAGTAGAAAGTAAAGAAGCTAACGTCAGACAGCAACCAGGGAGAAGTTAATAAATGCCCTACAGAGCTCTTTGCTTTTCCGCTCACCAAAATAACTCAATCTCGTCCCCAAGTTTTTCGGTCAACGGTTCAATAATCTGACGCGGGCTGCACTGTTGACGTCATTAGCTCAATATGACAAAGATTTTTTTCTAATTTGGTCAGCAGCAGCTGGTTATGGTGAATTATGCTCGGCTTTGACCAATCAGAAACAGGGGAAATATTTTGAATGAATAGTAATTAACAATTATTCACCGGAGTGGAGGTGAATCGCGGTGGATATTTTACCGAGCCGCTTCGCGGCAGGTAAATATCCACCACTTTCACCGACACTGAGGTGAATAATTGTTTTTAGTATATACCACACAAGCTGAGTAACCAGCGGACCAAAGCGTAACTTTAGTTTTGACAATATGCCGGCAAAAGCCGTTCTGTTTTCTACTCGGGCTACTCGGAGGTGAATAGTACTTGGCTAATCACCTCCGAGCTAGCCAGTCAGCGTGCTCGAAAGTTACTATTCACTTTTGATGGTATATACTAATTTAAAATATCGAAGTTGAGTCAACGTGAACAAACGAACTTAGTCATATTTTGTAGAGTTGGTTCTCGGCGTAAATAATTCCAAAAGCTACCAACACAGTTTTCACAAAACGTAACCCTTCAAGAGGCATGTGAAGCCAAACAGATAAACGAAGAGCTCAAAAGAACGGAATTCGATGGTCCATTTTGCCAAAAAAATTCAAACTTCCTAGTCGAAAGGTCGATTTTATTCATTTTTTCGGGAAACGTAGAAAATCGGTAGGGAAAATAATCATCAAAAGAGAAAGAGGGCTCACCGAACGTCCAAGATACTGAATCCAGGCCACGTTTGATATCAATAGT
>JAHPZR010034026.1:30000-34197 GCA_019787425.1 Platygyra sinensis | reverse complement strand
CACAATGACGACTGATGAGGCGACAGCTGGCGAGAAAGTGAAGACAAAAGATTATCCTGGAAAACCATATCAACCGGTTCTTCCGAAAACAAGGAAGAAAAGAAATCAACATGTGCCTGCTCAATTTCATCTTGAGACGAAACCTCAACGCCGGATGAATTATATATCGATGATATTTTGCTTCTCTGCGCATTAGAAGAGTGCAGCTGAAAAAATAACGAGTTGGGCGCTCGCCCTCCTCAAGCCATTCCGCTCGACTGCGGACTGAAATTCCTTCGATTTCTTTAGTGTAGATGTCCTTTAAGCGGCATTCTATATCTTGAATAGAATCAACAACGAAATTGTCACCGTTGACCAGGCGTTGACGAAGACTAATTAATTTATTCGTTAGAAAAACACGATCTCTTCACAATTGCCGGCGCTTTTGGCGGGAAAACGAAATCGATTCTTCCTTGATAGAAACTTTTAAAAATTCCCACCAATCTTGAGGAGACGGAAATGAAGCAAAGTACGAAACGTGACTTTGAATTAAATTACGAATAATATCACAGAAGCTTTTGTCATCAAGGAGCGAGTTATTTAATTTCCACACCCCTGGGCCGCGCTTAGCGGCATCAGGGATATCAAAAACAAAAGAAACAAATCGTGATCAGAAAGCGGACAAGGTGAGATTTCACACTGGCAATCAAATGTAAACAACTCCTTTGAAACAAAGAACTTGTCTAAGCGACTAGCAATCGAATAATCATGGTTGAACCAGGTGAATTCACGCGCGCTAGGGTGTAACTTACGCCACGCATCAACCAAAACAAAATCAGATTTTAGAGATTTACATTCACCACCGACTGAAACATTCCCGCCAAATTTATCAAGTGCATTTTCATAACAATTGAAATCGCCACCGATCACGAGAGCGGACGCAGGAACAAAGTATTCATGAAGGGATTCGTAAAAAGATTTTCGATCAGTACGATTGGTGGGAGCATAAATATTAACGAAGTTGAGATCTACACCGTCGATTCTAACCAGAATACTAATTATACGGCCATTAGAGTCCTTTTTCCAAGACACTACTTCATCGGAGCACTTGGGAGAAATTAAAACGGCAACACCTCCCTGTTTGCCAATTGAGGGGGACCAATAACTACGGCCCAGCCATCTACGGGAAAGAACTTTGATATTTGCCTCAGAACTAACTAAAGTTTCCTGAACGAAACAAATATCACATGCACATTTCTCAATGAGATCAAAGAGGAGATTATTATTAAGGGGACTCCCCAAACCCCTCGCATTAATAGTCAAAACCTTGAAATTGTCTTGGAAAAAGGACTCGAAAACAGGTAAGAAAAGTAAAACTATCTACTTCCTGCCTTTTTTCTTCTTCTCCCGCCTCTCCTTGGGGGGAGCGTCGGCCTGGGCTTGAGCCTTGCGTTTTAGGTCTACCGTAGTCTCCATGGGCGTAGAAGAGGCAGCGGGAGTCTGCGGCTTTGTAGTCTTGCGGAGGGCGGCTGCTACTAGAGCTGCAGGAGCCACAGCGAAGGTACGGCGGGTAAGTCTAGGAACACGGACGGGAACCCGGCTTTTACTAGCTGAAGAATGAAGCGCAATTGGAGTATCAGATGGCTGACTTAGGTCATCAATTACTACGACTGGGGGCTTTATGAAGCCCTGAGAATCTAGTACCCCTTCAGGCTGATGGTCGGCCGGGGAGGCCTGGTTCTCGGCAGTCTGATTTGGTTGGGCATCAGGCAGAGATTCTGCAGGCAGTACAGCATCGGTGCCAGACGGCCCAACAGCTGTCGACTCAGCGGTCGATGGTTCAGTGGCAGCTAGCTCATTTTCAGATGGCTCAAAGAAGGGCGGATCAGCGGGCAACGTACTCACGGGCAAAGCCGCAGCAAGAGGTTGCGCCTCGTCCTCTCTAAAATCATCATCATCTTCATCCTCATCGGAGAGGTCCGAATCATCGGCCCATTTAAATGAGTCTCCCGAGTGGGTCTTGAAGGAGGCCTCACTATCTTCCCCATCGGAACGATCCACATTAACAGGGGCTGACTCCAATCTGTTCATTTCAGTAGTCAGATGCCTTATCCATTGGGCCACGGGCCGCACATAGTACATTTCTTTTGTTTAGCGTACTAATCTATATGTTTTTGCCGTCAATTTTATAAGCTCTTATCGCTGAAAAAGAAAATAAAGTGCTTTTTGCTCTTTTTTAATGGAGCTAGGTGTTTAAAACTTTTAGAGTGATCTTTTTTTATTTATATATTGGTTAATAATCATTTGATCATCCTATTACTTTTTTTCAAAAAAATCTACCATTGATTATTTAAGGGTGTTTGAAGAGTTTCCAATAAGAAGGGTAATCATTAAGAAGCGTAATCATCTCCAGAAAGCACGATTTATGACGAATTGGTAAGAGCAGTTGTTTCAAACAAGGATGAAAAACATTTTTTTTAATATATTAAAATGCTTTGGATCACTTCTTTTTTTTTTTTAACGGGCAGTTGTTTAAAACTACAGTCATCTTTTATTATATCGGTTAATGATCCGTTTGATTCCCTTATTTTTCTTTTCAAAAACATCTTCTTGTGATTATTTAAGTGGTGGTTTGAAGCTACCATTAAGAAGGGTAATCATGCTCCAGAAAGCAATGAACAAGCAATGTTTAGGAGCAGTGTTATGCAAACTAGAATGAAAAAAAAAAAAAAAAAAATAAAAAAAAATTTTTTTTGAAATTTTCTTACATTGGTTACTTTGATTGTACAAGTATAGTATAAAAGTTAACAACAACAAGGGTAACCATCTCCAGAGATCAATGAAAAACTTTTGACCAGCAGTTTGTCCCAAACTAGAATAAAAGCTTTTTTTCAATATATTTGGTTACTGAATCATTTGATCACCTCATTTTTCTTTTTTTTTTTGAAATATTTCACTTCGATAATAAGCCATTTTACAGTCGTCGATGGCTAAGGTTACCTGGCCATGAAAGCAAGGTGAGGCTGGAGGTGACCTTGCTCTTGGATACAGACCTCTCTGCCTTTTCTCATGTAAATGTCCACTAGTTTAGCGTAAAAACAACTTGATTTTACACAATAAAAGCGGTGAGGGTCTGTATCAAAACCAGGTCACCTCGCCTCGCTGCCATACAGATGGCCGGGTTCACTGTACAGGCAACTGTAAAATGGCCCCCAATTATTTTTGGACGAAATTGGTTTTCTTTCTCTTTAAGAAAAAGTAATCGACACCCGGCCGAGGATTCGAACCTGGAATCCCCTGATTCGTAGTCCAGATGCCTTATCCATTGAGGGCACGGGGCCACACATAGCACAATTGAATAAATTATATTCTATGTTAGGCAGTTATTTTAGTAAGCTTTGATCACTCAAAAAGAAAAAACAAATCCGCTTTGCTCCCTTTGTAAGAGCCGGTTTTTCAACATAGAATAAAAAAAAAGCTCGTTTTTTTAGCCGTGGTTAATGATCATTTGATGTGGCCCTTTTCTTGCAGGCGTGTATTTGTATAAGTTAAATATCTACCTCGACTATTTAAGGAAATTAAATTTACCAACAAGGGTAACCATCTGTTAGAGAGCAATGACAACTTTTAAGAGCAGTAGTTCCAAACTACAATAAAAAAAGCCATTATTTATATATCGGTTAATGATCATTTCATCGGTCGATTTTCCTTTTTAAAAGTGTCTACTGTTGATTATTTGACCAAGTATTTTTGTCTTTTCTCCAAAGGAAAAAAAAATCGACCCCGCCAGGATTCGAACCTGGAAACCCCTGATTCGTAGTCAGATGCCTTATCCATTGGGCCACGGGGCCACACGAAGTATGTTGCTTTAGTTATATCTTATGTTAGCAGTTATTTATAAGCTTTGATGATTGAAAAAGCGGATTGCCAGTGCAGATTGTTAGTTGAATGCCAGCATCCTTTTGCGGGTTTATCTCACTAGGTTAGCCGGGATAGCTCGGCACGAACCGTTTACGTGGTAAAAGGCAATCCCGCCTAGCCGGGTTCTCCGGGCAAGTAGACAGGGTGCCCTGGTAAGGCGGGCTACCCTGTCCCTGGACTATTTAACTACGTATTTTTTCTTTCACTAAGAAAAATAATCGACCCCGCCAGGATTCGAACCAGAAATCCCCGATTCGTAGTCAGATGCCTTATCCATTGAGCCACGGGGCCACACAT
>JAHPZR010034026.1:7500-27500 GCA_019787425.1 Platygyra sinensis | reverse complement strand
ATTGTTTGACCGACTAGCGGCCGAATGAACGAATTGCGAACTGACGTTAATTAGGTCATGTGACTCAGTAGCACATGGTTTTGGTGTAAGAGTAATTTCGTGTCGGGGACCTTGAATACTATGTTCATTTACTGATTGTTGAAGTTTGGTACTTTCCCTACCCGTTGATCGCTTAAAAAGATGTAAGTAGATGTATCTGGTTAACAATTTCTTGTTAGCCCAATGAGTTGTTAATTTATGTTTTCATTGTTCAGTTTTTACCGTAGGGGTAGATCAAGTCGAGACAACACAAATGTCAAAAATGGTGGAAATGTTAAAAGTTTTACCCAATCATTAGATGACCTGTATTAATACAACTACGCGTCAAAAAAGTTCTCTGCATATTGTCCCCAACAGTTGTTTAAAGCTAAAATGAATTTTTTTTATATATTGGTTAATGATCATTTGATCACCCTATCAAATTTTTAAAAATATCTTCTTTGATTATTCGAGGGTATTAAAGCTACCACTAAGGAGGGCAATCATCTCCAGAAAGCAATGACAATGTTTAAAAGCAGTTGTTCCAAACCGAGAGTAAAGAAACAATTTTTTTTACATTGGTTACTTTATAAGTTAGTTAAAGTTACCAACAACAAGGATAACCATCACCAGAGAACAATGAAAACTTTTAACAGCAGTGTTTCCAGACTAGAAGGAAAAATTTTTTTTTTTTTAATTTATTGGTTAATGATCATTTGATCACCCCATTTTTCTTTTTTAATTATCTACTTCGATTATTTGACCGAGTATTTTTTCTGTTCTTTTAACAAAAATATTCGACCCCGCCAGGATTCGAACCTGGAATCCCCTGATTCGTAGTCAGATGCCTTATCCATTGGGCCACGGGACCACACATAGTATAAGTATTTAATTTATATCTTATCCTAGCAGTTACTTTTAAGCGTTGATCTCTGAAAGAAGAGAACAAATGCTCTTTTTTAAGAGAAGATTTTCAAGATTAGAATAAAAAAAAAACAATTTAACAATTAGCATTTGATCGCCCTTTTCTTACAGTCTGGATTTGTAAAATTCAACATCTACTGTGATTATTTAAGGACTTTGAAGCCACCACCAACAAGGGGAACCATATCCAGAGAACAATGACAACTTGTAGGAGCAGTAGTCGGAAAGTAGATTAAAAAAGACCACATATTTTATATATTAGTTAATGATCATTTGATCGGTCAACTTTTCTTTTGAAAATATCTACTTTGATTATGTGCCCAAGTATTTTGTCTTTTCTCCCAAGAAACATAATCGACCCCGCCAGGATTCGCACCTGGAATCCCCTGATTCGTAGTCAGATGCCTTATCCATTGGGCCACGGGACCACACATAGTATAAGTATTTAATCTATATCTTATGGTAGCAGTTACTTTTAAGCGTTGATCTCTAAAAGAAATGAACAAATGCTCTTTTTTAAGGGAAGATTTTCAAGATTATAATAATAATTAAAAAAAAAAACAATTTAACAATTAGCATTTGATCACCCTTTTCTTACAGTCTGGATTTGTAAAATTCAACATCTACTGTGATTATTTAAGGACTTTGAAGCCACCACCAACAAGGGGAACCATATCCAGAGCACAATGACAACTTGCAGGAGCAGTAGTCGGAAAGTAGATTAAAAAAGACCACATATTTTATATATTAGTTAATGATCATTTGATCGGTCAACTTTTCTTTTGAAAATATCTACTTTGATTATGTGCCCAAGTATTTTGTCTTTTCTCCCAAGAAAGATAATCGACCCCGCCAGGATTCGAACCTGGAATCCCCTGATTCGTAGTCAGATGCCTTATCCATTGGGCCACGGGGCCACACAAAGTACAGTTATTTAATTTATATCTCATGTTAGCAGTTATTTATAAGCTTTCATCACTGAAAAAAGAAAAAAAATATGCTCTTTGCTCTTCTTTAAGAGAAGTTCTTCAAAATTAGAAAAGAAAAACACTTTCTTGTCTTTAACAATTACCGTTTGATCTTTTGATCGGTCAATTTTTCTTTTGAAAATATCTACTTTGATTATGTGATCAAGTATTTTTGTCTTTTCTCCTAAGAAAAATAATCGACCCCGCCAGGATTCGAACCAGAAATCCCCTGATTCGTAGTCAGATGCCTTATCCATTGAGCCACGGGGCCACACATAGTACAAGTTTTTGATTTGTATGTTATGTTATCAGGCTCTGATTACTAAAAGAAGAAAACAAATGCTCTTTGCTCCTTTTTAAGAGCAGTTGATCAAATAGAACAAAAAGTTGTTTTTAGCTTGGTTAATGACTATTACCCCTTTCTTGCAGTGTGCATTTGTAATATTTTATGTCTACTTTGATTATTCAAGGAAGTTAAAGCTGCCAACAACAAGGGTGACCATCTCCAGAGAGCACTGATGAGAACTTTTAAGAGCAGTAGTTCCAAGTGACTACTTTAAAAGAAACAATTTATATATTGGTTAATGATCATTTGATCAGACTCTTTTTCTTTACAAAATATCTACTTTGATTATTTGACTAAGTATTTTTGTCTTTTTATTCTAATAAAAATCTTCGACACCGCCAGGATTCGAAAGTGGAATCCCCTGATTCGTAGTCAGATGCCTTATTCATTGTGCTACGGGGCCACACAGCACATTTTTAATTTATATCTCATGTTAGCAGTTATTTATAAGCTTTGATGAATGAAAAAACGGATTGCCAGTGCAGACTGTCACTTGAATACGAAGAGCCTTCGAAATGAAGCCGAGGCAAAAGGGTTCCCGCCGGGTTCCCTGTGGATAGTTACCTGGTTGATCCTGCCAGTAGTCATAGCCTTGTCTAAAAGTTTAAGCCATGCTTGTCCAAATATAAGCACTAGTACATTGAAGTTGCAAATTATGGCTAATGAAATCTGTTATCGTTTATATGATTCCACTATTAGTACTTGGATAACCGGAATAATTCTAAAGCTAATTCATGCCAAAGGTCTCGACATCTGCAAGGGATGTTTTTATTAGATTTAAGGAAGTTAAGGTGCCAACAAGAAGGGTAATCATCCCCAGAGAGCAATGACAACTGTTGTGGACAGTTTCTTTACCGTGCCCCTCTGTACCCCCCTTGTGCGGGTCACGTGATTTTGCGACCATGTGCTTTCGGCAGTTTGATGTGCAGTGTGTTATTTGTGTGGGCGAAAAGATTGCTTGTTCCGTCGCCTTTTACTTTATCGATGTTGACGTGTTGATTAGGCCTGGAGATGCCCAAAAATTATGTAAGTCGTCGCTGATTTGTATTGTTTTCCTTTGTAACTTTATATTTGGATCGGGTTCGAGTCACGAGCTTTTGTATTTTGTAATTTTCAGCTGTACCGAACCGGCGGAAGGACGTGTAACAGAATAAACATCTTCAGTGTACAATTTTGTTTGTGGTTTTCTTCAACAACAACATTTATACAAAAGCAGTTGTTCAAAACTTAAATACAAAATATTTTATTTATTTATTGGTTATAATAATATTCATTTCATCGGCCGAGTTTTCCTTTTAAAATATCTACTTTGATTCGATTTGACTACGTATATTTTTCTTTTCTCCTAAAAAAATAATCGACCCCGCCAGGATTCGAACCTGGAATCCCCTGATTCGTAGTCAGATGCCTTATCCATTGGGCCACGGGGCCACACATAGAACAGCTTTTTTTTAGCTGTATCTTATGTTAGCAGTAATTTATAAGCTTTCATCACTGAGAAAGAAGAAATAGATTGTTTTTTGCTCTTTTTTAAGAGCAGTTGTTGTTTGACCGACTAGCGGCCGAATGAACGAATTGCGAACTGACGTTAATTAGGTCATGTGACTCAGTAGCACATGGTTTTGGTGTAAGAGTAATTTCGTGTCGGGGACCTTGAATACTATGTTCATTTACTGATTGTTGAAGTTTGGTACTTTCCCTACCCGTTGATCGCTTAAAAAGATGTAAGTAGATGTATCTGGTTAACAATTTCTTGTTAGCCCAATGAGTTGTTAATTTATGTTTTCATTGTTCAGTTTTTACCGTAGGGGTAGATCAAGTCGAGACAACACAAATGTCACAAATGGTGGAAATGTTAAAGGTTTTACCCAATCATTAGATGACCTGTATTAATACAACTACGCGTCGAAAAGGTTCTCTGCATATTGTCCCCAACAGTTGTTTAAAGCTAAAATGAAATTTTTTTTATATATTGGTTAATGATCATTTGATCACCCTTTCATATTTTTAAAAATATCTTCTTTGATTATTCGAGGGTGTTAAAGCTACCACTAAGGAGGGTAATCATCTCCAGAAAGCATTTGACAATGTTTAAAAGCAGTTGTTCCAAACGAGAGTAAAGAAACAATTTTTTTACATTGGTTACTTTATAAGTTAGTTAAAGTTACTAACAACAAGGAGAACCATCACCAGAGAACAATGAAAACTTTTAACAGCAGTGTTTCCAGACTAGAATGAAAAACATTTTTTTTAATTTATTGGTTAATGATCATTTGATCACCCCATTTTTCTTTTAAATTATCTACTTCGATTATTTGACCGAGTATTTTTTCTGTTCTTTTAACAAAAATATTCGACCCCGCCAGGATTCGAACCTGGAATCCCCTGATTCGTAGTCAGATGCCTTATCCATTGGGCCACGGGGCCACACATAGTATAGGTGTTTAATCTATATCTTATGCTAGCAGTTACTTTTAAGCGTTTATCTCTGAAAGAAGAGAACAAATGCTCTTTTTTAAGAGAAGTTTTTCAAGATTAGAATAAAAAAAAAACAATTTAACAATTAGCATTTGATCACCCTTTTCTTACAGTCTGGATTTGTAAAATTCAACATCTACTGTGATTATTTAAGGACTTTGAAGCCACCACTAACAAGGGGAACCATATCCAGAGAACAATGACAACTTGTAGGAGCAGTAGTCGGAAAGTAGATTAAAAAAGACCACATATTTTATACATTAGTTAATGATCATTTGATCGGTCAACTTTTCTTTTGAAAATATCTACTTTGATTATGTGCCCAAGCATTTTGTCTTTTTTGCAAAGAAAAATAATCGACCCCGCCAGGATTCGAACCTGGAATCCCTGATTCGTAGTCAGATGCCTTATCCATTGGGCCACGGGGCCGCACATAGTACAATTATTAAATTTATATCTTATGTTAGCAGTTATTTATAAGCTTTGATCACTGAAAAAAGAGAAAAAAATATGCTCTTTACTCTTCTTTAAGAGAAGTTGGTCAAAATTAGAATTTAAAAAAAAACAACACTTTCTTGTCTTTAATAATTACCGTTTGATCGGTCAATTTTTCTTTGAAAATATCTACTTTGATTATGTGATCAAGTATTTTTTGTCTTTTCTCCTAAGAAAAATAATCGACCCCGCCAGGATTCGAACCTGGAATCCCCTGATTCGTAGTCAGATGCCTTATCCATTGGGCCACGGGGCCACACATAGTACGATTATTTAATTGCTATGTTATGTTAGCAGTTATTTATAAGCTTTGATCACTGAAAAAGAAACAAAATATGCTCTTTGCTCTTCTTTAAGAGAAGTTCTTCAAAATTAGAAAAGAAAAAACACTTTCTTGTCTTTAACAATTAGCGTTTGATCTTTTGATCGGTCATTTTTCTTTTGAAAATATCTACTTTGATTATGTGATCAAGTATTTTTTGTCTTTTCTCCTAAGAAAAATAATCGACCCGCCAGGATTCGAACCTGGAATCCCCTGATTCGTAGTCAGATGCCTTATCCATTGGGCCACGGGGCCACACATAGTACGATTATTTAATTGCTATGTTATGTTAGCAGTTATTTATAAGCTTTGATCACTGAAAAAAGAAACAAAATATGCTCTTTGCTCTTCTTTAAGAGAAGTTCTTCAAAATTAGAAAAGAAAAACACTTTCTTGTCTTTAACAATTAGCGTTTGATCTTTTGATCGGTCAATTTTTCTTTGAAAATATCTACTTTGATTATGTGATCAAGTATTTTTGTCTTTTCTCCTAAGAAAAATAATCGATCGCGACCCCGCCAGGATTCGAACCTGGAATCCCCTGATTCGTAGTCAGATGCCTTATCCATTGGGCCACTGGGCCACACAGTACAAAGTGTAATTTATATCTGATGTTAACAGTTAATTACAAGTGTTGATGACTGAAAAGTGGAGATTGTCAGTTGAACGACAGCATCCTTTGAAATAAAGTCGAGCTAGGCAAAAGGGAACAATTAAATATATCTACTTAGATTATTTAAGAAAGTTAAAGTTACTAACAAAAAGGGTAACCATCCAAGAGCAGTAGTTCTAAACTACTATAAAAAACAACATTATTTATATATTGGTTAATGATCACTTGATCGGTCGATTTCTCGGCCTTTGAAAATATCTTCTTTTATTATTTGACCAAGTACTTTTGTCTTTTCTCCTAAGAAAAATAATCGACCCCGCCAGGATTCGAACCTGGAATCCCCTGATTCGTAGTCAGATGCCTTATCCATTGGGCCACGGGCCACACATAGTACAATTATGTAATTTCTATCTTATGTTAGCAGTTATTTATAAGCTTTGATCACTGAAAAAAGAAACAAAATATGCTCTTTGCTCTTCTTTAAGAGAAGTTCTTCAAAATTAGAAAAGAAAAACACTTTCTTGTCTTTAACAATTAGCGTTTGATCTTTGATTGGTCAATTTTTCTTTTGAAAATATCTACTTTGATTATGTGATCAAGTATTTTTGTCTTTTCTCCTAAGAAAAATAATCGATCCCGCCAGGATTCGAACCTGGAATCCCTGATTCGTAGTCAGATGCCTTATCCATTGGGCCACTGGGCCACACAGTACAAAGTGTAATTTACATCTGATGTTAACAGTTAATTACAAGTGTTGATGACTGAAAAGTGCAGATTGTCAGTTGAACGACAGCATCCTTTGAAATAAAGCCGAGCTAGGCAAAAGGGAACAATTAAATATATCTACTTAGATTATTTAAGAAAGTTAAAGTTACTAACAAAAAGGGTAACCATCCAAGAGCAGTAGTTCTAAACTACTATAAAAAACAACATTATTTATATATTGGTTAATGATCACTTGATCGGTCGATTTCTCGGCCTTTTGAAAATATCTTCTTTTATTATTTGACCAAGTACTTTTGTGTTTTCTCCTAAAAAAAATATTTGCCTCCGGCAGGATTCGAACCTGCGATTCCCTGATTCGTAGTCAGATGCCTTTTCCATTGGGCCACGGGCCACATATAGTACGCTTTTTTTATCTTATGTTTGGGGTTATTTATAAACTTTGAAGACTGAAAAAAGGTGGCAAGTGCAAATTATCAATTGAATGCCAGCATCCTTTGAAATGAAGCCGAGGAAAAAGGTTTCCCGCCGGGCTCCCTGTGGGATAGTTACCTGGCTGATCCTGCTAGTAGTCAGGCTTGTCTTAAAGATTAAGCCATGCATGTTCAAGAATAGACACTAGTAAAGTGAAACTGCGAATGGCTCATAAAATCAGTTACCGTTTATTTAAATGTACCATTACTACTTGGATAACCGGAATAATTCCAGAGCTAATACATGCGAAAAGTGTTGACTTCTGCAAGGGATGTAAGTTACAGACAAGAAGGGTAATCATCTCCAGAGAGGAATGACAAGATTTAGGAGCAAATTGTTTAAAACTAAAATGTAAAATGTATTTTCATATAATGGTTAATGTTCATTTGATCGGCCGATTTTTCTCTTTAAATGTCTACTTTGATTCAGTTTGCGTACGAATTCTTCTCAGTTCCCATAAGAAAAATAGTCGTCCCCGCCAGGATTCGAACCTGGAATCCCCCGATATATTTGTAGTCAGATGCCTTATCCATTGGGCCACGGGGCCACACATGGTACATTGTTTTAATTTATATCTTATGTTAACAGTTATTTATAAGCTTTGATGACTGAAAGTGCAGATTGTCAGTTGAATGCCAGCATCTTTTGAAAGGAAGCATACATTTACCCCATACAGTTACCCCTAAGCAGTTTGTGGAGATCTCAAGAGATAACATTTCGCCTTGGAAATGCCCGGCTTGCTTACACCAATTTGAGCTTGATCACAGTCTGGATGTGGACACACTTTCGTCACTTCCCTTCGCTGCTGTGTCAGATGAATCGCTCTCGGATCTATACGATTTACAAGGCAACAATCATGGCGAAACCTCAGACGAAGAGGAGGAGTGCAGGCAGTGCGGGTCTCACTTATTAAACCTTGCACGACAACTGGAGGCGCGTTCAAGAAAGATCTGAGAGTGGCTCATTTAAACGTTTGCAGCCTCAGAAATAAGATTGAGGAATTAAAATGTCTGCAATAATTGATATGTAAAGCCGAGGTAAAAGGGTTCCGCCGGGTTCCCCTAGGATAGTTACCTGTTTGATCCTGCCAGTAATCATATTTTTGTCTCAAAGGTTGAGCCATAAATGTCCAGGTATAAGCACTAGTACAGTGAAACTGCGAATGGCTCATTAAATCAGTTATCGTTTATATGATTGCACCATTGCTACTGGAGATAATACATGCCGAAAAATCTCAACTTCTTCAACGGATGTATTTATTAGGTTGAAGGGAGTTCAAGTTAACTTAATCATCTCCAGAGAGCAATGACAATATTTAAGAGCAGTTCTTCGAAACTAGAATAAAAAACATATTTTCATATATTGGTATACATCGTGAATTTATATCTTGTAATTATTTTAAATAAGTCTTAGATTAATTTTATTTTATCAATAAGTTATATCTAGTCGACAGTAGTAGTAGGTCAGCATTTTAAGCCGCGTTCCGGACTTCCCTTGGACTTCCCTTCCTTCCTGCATACTAATTTTGACTTCCTGCATACTAATTTTGACTTCCTGCATACTAATTCGGTATAGGTTTACTAATAAGCGTCACTCTAAACAACACAAACAATAAGGTTGTCTTAACTTGCCCGTTACTAGTGAACCCTGATTGAAAAAAATCTCTTACGTGTTAATATTATAAGAGCGAATTTTAACGAAAGCGCTATCGTTCTTGTAATCGCTTTGCTGCAAAAGTTTATCTCCGAGACTTTCATTTTATTCGAAACGTTAATTATGAAGATGGCTTTTTTCACTAGCGTTGTTGATCTTCAGACTGCTTTGAACGCTCGTTTAACTGCCCGTGATTCGGAAACGTTGACAAGCGCAAATTTTTGAAAGCGTAATAAGGTTCTCTAGCTTTCTCAGTTTGAAACCGTTCTCCGAATCTTTTAACCCCGATTGGTTTAGGTAGAAATTCTCAGCTGTGCTGACGAGAGAGAGAATTTAAATTCTTAGCTAAGTGCTCGAGTTTTCCGCGCTGTTAGTCACACACTGAACTCCACTTTTAACCCTAGATTTGCATACTGACAAACTCGAACGGAGAAACCCATGGGACAGCTCTACATTGAAATTACAACAATACAAGCTCGGAGCGCTAATTAATTGTCGATACGCCACAATAAATATTTTTGAACAACTTGTTTCTTTTATTACGTTTATTAGCGAATACAAAAAATTAATACACAGAGATTTGAAATGCATACACTAAAATTACAACTGAACAAAACTGTTTGCAAAACAAAATTTACCGTGGCTAACCAGAGATCAAGCCATGTTTAGAATATCAAACTGAATTTATTTACAAACTATAATAACATTCTTTTTGAAATATAACGTCTTAAAGAACAATCTTTCTTTTTACAATCTATTAAAAAAAAGAGCTAGTTACGAAACTTTAAATGTCTAACGGGAGCGTGCTTACACCAACTTGTAAACCACTGCGTTTCGGGTAAAAATATGAATAAGTATTCACTACCACCACCACCACCACCACCACCACCACCGCCACCGCCACCGTCACCACCACAATTCTATTGTTTTCCACCACCAACACCACAATTCTATTGTTTTCCACCACCACCTCCACCGCCACCGCCACCGCCACCACCACCACCACCACCACCACCACAATTCTATTGTTTTCCACCATCTCCACCAACCATCGCCACTACAATTCTATTGTTTTCCACCACCTCCACCGCCACCGCCACCACAATTCTATTGTTTTCCACCATCTCCACCACCACAATTCTATTGTTTTCCACCATCTCCACCACCGCCGCCACCACAATTCTATTGTTTTCCTTTCTCCTCTTCCTGTGTCAGTTTGAACGATATGTTGGCGGTGGTTGTAGGTTTAAAAAGTCTGGGTGTTTTGATTGTATTTTGTAAAAAATTCGAAGTTTTGCTTCTTGTTTGAAGTGTATTTTAAGGATAGCTAAAACATATTCCATGACATTTGAAAAAATTTTCCCTCTGTTTTTAATGTAGTTTGAGGGTTGAATAGGGGATTTAAAATCTATTTAACACTGCGCCACAAAAATGTTCGTTTAAAAAAGTATTTCACAAATTATCAGTTTAAAAAAGTCTTGAAACATGATATTTCATATGTAGTTCACATGTCAAGAACATGAAATATGCTTTAAATAGGAAGTTTAGAATCTATTTAAGATAGCAAATCATATTTAAAAAAACAATAAAAACAATAGAATTGTGGTGGCGGCGGTGGTGGAGATGGTGGAAAACAATAGAATTGTGGTGGTGGAGATGGTGGAAAACAATAGAATTGTGGTGGCGGTGGCGGTGGAGGTTGGTGGAAAACAATAGAATTGTGGTGGCGGTGGTGGTGGAGATGGTGGAAAACAATAGAATTGTGGTGGTGGTGGTGGTGGTGGTGGTGGCGGTGGCGGTGGAGGTGGTGGTGGAAAACAATAGAATTGTGGTGTTGGTGGTGGAAAACAATAGAATTGTGGTGGTGGCGGTGGCGGTGGCGGTGGTGGTGGTGGTGGTGGTGGTGGTGGTGGTGGTAGTGAATACTTATTCATATTTTTACCCGAAACGCAGTGGTTTACAAGTTGGTGTAAGCACGCTCCCGTTAGACATTTAAAGTTTCGTAACTAGCTCTTTTTTTAATAGATTGTAAAAAGAAAGATTGTTCTTTAAGACGTTATATTTCAAAAGAATGTTATTATAGTTTGTAAATAAATTCAGTTTGATATACTAAACATGGCTTGATCTCTGGTTAGCCACGGTAAATTTTGTTTTGCAAACAGTTTTGTTCAGTTGTAATTTTAGTGTATGCATTTCAAATCTCTGTGTATTAATTTTTTGTATTCGCTAATAAACGTAATAAAAGAAACAAGTTGTTCAAAAATATTTATTGTGGCGTATCGACAATTAATTAGCGCTCCGAGCTTGTATTGTTGTAATTTCAATGTAGAGCTGTCCCATGGGTTTCTCCGTTCGAGTTTGTCAGTATGCAAATCTAGGGTTAAAAGTGGAGTTCAGTGCGTGACTAACAGCGCGGAAAACTCGAGCACTTAGCTAAGAATTTAAATTCTCTCTCTCGTCAGCACAGCTGAGAATTTCTACCTAAACCAATCGGGGTTAAAAGATTCGGAGAACGGTTTCAAACTGAGAAAGCTAGAGAACCTTATTACGCTTTCAAAAATTTGCGCTTGTCAACGTTTCCGAATCACGGGCAGTTAAACGAGCGTTCAAAGCAGTCTGAAGATCAACAACGCTAGTGAAAAAAGCCATCTTCATAATTAACGTTTCGAATAAAATGAAAGTCTCGGAGATAAACTTTTGCAGCAAAGCGATTACAAGAACGATAGCGCTTTCGTTAAATTCGCTCTTATAATATTAACACGTAAGAGATTTTTTTCAATCAGGGTTCACTAGTAACGGGCAAGTTAAGACAACCTTATTGTTTGTGTTGTTTAGAGTGACGCTTATTAGTAAACCTATACCGAATTAGTATGCAGGAAGTCAAAAATTAGTATGCAGGAAGTCAAAAATTAGTATGCAGGAAGGAAGGGAAGTCCAAGGGAAGTCCGGAACGCGGCTTAAAATGCTGACCTACTACTACTGTCGACTAGATATAACTTATTGATAAAATAAAATTAATCTAAGACTTATTTAAAATAATTACAAGATATAAATTCACGATGTATACCAATATATGAAAATATGTTTTTTATTCTAGTTTCGAAGAACTGCTCTTAAATATTGTCATTGCTCTCTGGAGATGATTAAGTTAACTTGAACTCCCTTCAACCTAATAAATACATCCGTTGAAGAAGTTGAGATTTTTCGGCATGTATTATCTCCAGTAGCAATGGTGCAATCATATAAACGATAACTGATTTAATGAGCCATTCGCAGTTTCACTGTACTAGTGCTTATACCTGGACATTTATGGCTCAACCTTTGAGACAAAAATATGATTACTGGCAGGATCAAACAGGTAACTATCCTAGGGGGAACCCGGCGGAACCCTTTTACCTCGGCTTTACATATCAATTATTGCAGACATTTTAATTCCTCAATCTTATTTCTGAGGCTGCAAACGTTTAAATGAGCCACTCTCAGATCTTTCTTGAACGCGCCTCCAGTTGTCGTGCAAGGTTTAATAAGTGAGACCCGCACTGCCTGCACTCCTCCTCTTCGTCTGAGGTTTCGCCATGATTGTTGCCTTGTAAATCGTATAGATCCGAGAGCGATTCATCTGACACAGCAGCGAAGGGAAGTGACGAAAGTGTGTCCACATCCAGACTGTGATCAAGCTCAAATTGGTGTAAGCAAGCCGGGCATTTCCAAGGCGAAATGTTATCTCTTGAGATCTCCACAAACTGCTTAGGGGTAACTGTATGGGGTAAATGTATGCTTCCTTTCAAAAGATGCTGGCATTCAACTGACAATCTGCACTTTCAGTCATCAAAGCTTATAAATAACTGTTAACATAAGATATAAATTAAAACAATGTACCATGTGTGGCCCCGTGGCCCAATGGATAAGGCATCTGACTACAAATATATCGGGGGATTCCAGGTTCGAATCCTGGCGGGGACGACTATTTTTCTTATGGGAACTGAGAAGAATTCGTACGCAAACTGAATCAAAGTAGACATTTAAAAGAGAAAAATCGGCCGATCAAATGAACATTAACCATTATATGAAAATACATTTTACATTTTAGTTTTAAACAATTTGCTCCTAAATCTTGTCATTCCTCTCTGGAGATGATTACCCTTCTTGTCTGTAACTTTACATCCCTTGCAGAAGTCAACACTTTTCGCATGTATTAGCTCTGGAATTATTCCGGTTATCCAAGTAGTAATGGTACATTTAAATAAACGGTAACTGATTTTATGAGCCATTCGCAGTTTCACTTTACTAGTGTCTATTCTTGAACATGCATGGCTTAATCTTTAAGACAAGCCTGACTACTAGCAGGATCAGCCAGGTAACTATCCCACAGGGAGCCCGGCGGGAAACCTTTTTCCTCGGCTTCATTTCAAAGGATGCTGGCATTCAATTGATAATTTGCACTTGCCACCTTTTTTCAGTCTTCAAAGTTTATAAATAACCCCAAACATAAGATAAAAAAAGCGTACTATATGTGGCCCGTGGCCCAATGGAAAAGGCATCTGACTACGAATCAGGGAATCGCAGGTTCGAATCCTGCCGGAGGCAAATATTTTTTTTAGGAGAAAACACAAAAGTACTTGGTCAAATAATAAAAGAAGATATTTTCAAAAGGCCGAGAAATCGACCGATCAAGTGATCATTAACCAATATATAAATAATGTTGTTTTTTATAGTAGTTTAGAACTACTGCTCTTGGATGGTTACCCTTTTTGTTAGTAACTTTAACTTTCTTAAATAATCTAAGTAGATATATTTAATTGTTCCCTTTTGCCTAGCTCGGCTTTATTTCAAAGGATGCTGTCGTTCAACTGACAATCTGCACTTTTCAGTCATCAACACTTGTAATTAACTGTTAACATCAGATGTAAATTACACTTTGTACTGTGTGGCCCAGTGGCCCAATGGATAAGGCATCTGACTACGAATCAGGGGATTCCAGGTTCGAATCCTGGCGGGATCGATTATTTTTCTTAGGAGAAAAGACAAAAATACTTGATCACATAATCAAAGTAGATATTTTCAAAAGAAAAATTGACCAATCAAAGATCAAACGCTAATTGTTAAAGACAAGAAAGTGTTTTTCTTTTCTAATTTTGAAGAACTTCTCTTAAAGAAGAGCAAAGAGCATATTTTGTTTCTTTTTTCAGTGATCAAAGCTTATAAATAACTGCTAACATAAGATAGAAATTACATAATTGTACTATGTGTGGCCCCGTGGCCCAATGGATAAGGCATCTGACTACGAATCAGGGGATTCCAGGTTCGAATCCTGGCGGGGTCGATTATTTTTCTTAGGAGAAAAGACAAAAGTACTTGGTCAAATAATAAAAGAAGATATTTTCAAAAGGCCGAGAAATCGACCGATCAAGTGATCATTAACCAATATATAAATAATGTTGTTTTTTATAGTAGTTTAGAACTACTGCTCTTGGATGGTTACCCTTTTTGTTAGTAACTTTAACTTTCTTAAATAATCTAAGTAGATATATTTAATTGTTCCCTTTTGCCTAGCTCGACTTTATTTCAAAGGATGCTGTCGTTCAACTGACAATCTCCACTTTTCAGTCATCAACACTTGTAATTAACTGTTAACATCAGATATAAATTACACTTTGTACTGTGTGGCCCAGTGGCCCAATGGATAAGGCATCTGACTACGAATCAGGGGATTCCAGGTTCGAATCCTGGCGGGGTCGCGATCGATTATTTTTCTTAGGAGAAAAGACAAAAATACTTGATCACATAATCAAAGTAGATATTTTCAAAAGAAAAATTGACCGATCAAAAGATCAAACGCTAATTGTTAAAGACAAGAAAGTGTTTTTCTTTCTAATTTTGAAGAACTTCTCTTAAAGAAGAGCAAAGAGCATATTTTGTTTCTTTTTTCAGTGATCAAAGCTTATAAATAACTGCTAACATAACATAGCAATTAAATAATCGTACTATGTGTGGCCCCGTGGCCCAATGGATAAGGCATCTGACTACGAATCAGGGGATTCCAGGTTCGAATCCTGGCGGGTCGATTATTTTTCTTAGGAGAAAAGACAAAAAATACTTGATCACATAATCAAAGTAGATATTTTCAAAAGAAAAATGACCGATCAAAAGATCAAACGCTAATTGTTAAAGACAAGAAAGTGTTTTTCTTTTCTAATTTTGAAGAACTTCTCTTAAAGAAGAGCAAAGAGCATATTTTGTTTCTTTTTCAGTGATCAAAGCTTATAAATAACTGCTAACATAACATAGCAATTAAATAATCGTACTATGTGTGGCCCCGTGGCCCAATGGATAAGGCATCTGACTACGAATCAGGGGATTCCAGGTTCGAATCCTGGCGGGGTCGATTATTTTTCTTAGGAGAAAAGACAAAAAATACTTGATCACATAATCAAAGTAGATATTTTCAAAGAAAAATTGACCGATCAAACGGTAATTATTAAAGACAAGAAAGTGTTGTTTTTTTTTAAATTCTAATTTTGACCAACTTCTCTTAAAGAAGAGTAAAGAGCATATTTTTTTCTCTTTTTTCAGTGATCAAAGCTTATAAATAACTGCTAACATAAGATATAAATTTAATAATTGTACTATGTGCGGCCCCGTGGCCCAATGGATAAGGCATCTGACTACGAATCAGGGATTCCAGGTTCGAATCCTGGCGGGGTCGATTATTTTTCTTTGCAAAAAAGACAAAATGCTTGGGCACATAATCAAAGTAGATATTTTCAAAAGAAAAGTTGACCGATCAAATGATCATTAACTAATGTATAAAATATGTGGTCTTTTTTAATCTACTTTCCGACTACTGCTCCTACAAGTTGTCATTGTTCTCTGGATATGGTTCCCCTTGTTAGTGGTGGCTTCAAAGTCCTTAAATAATCACAGTAGATGTTGAATTTTACAAATCCAGACTGTAAGAAAAGGGTGATCAAATGCTAATTGTTAAATTGTTTTTTTTTTATTCTAATCTTGAAAAACTTCTCTTAAAAAAGAGCATTTGTTCTCTTCTTTCAGAGATAAACGCTTAAAAGTAACTGCTAGCATAAGATATAGATTAAACACCTATACTATGTGTGGCCCCGTGGCCCAATGGATAAGGCATCTGACTACGAATCAGGGGATTCCAGGTTCGAATCCTGGCGGGGTCGAATATTTTTGTTAAAAGAACAGAAAAAATACTCGGTCAAATAATCGAAGTAGATAATTTAAAAAGAAAAATGGGGTGATCAAATGATCATTAACCAATAAATTAAAAAAAATGTTTTTCATTCTAGTCTGGAAACACTGCTGTTAAAAGTTTTCATTGTTCTCTGGTGATGGTTCTCCTTGTTGTTAGTAACTTTAACTAACTTATAAAGTAACCAATGTAAAAAAATTGTTTCTTTACTCTCGTTTGGAACAACTGCTTTTAAACATTGTCAAATGCTTTCTGGAGATGATTACCCTCCTTAGTGGTAGCTTTAACACCCTCGAATAATCAAAGAAGATATTTTTAAAAATATGAAAGGGTGATCAAATGATCATTAACCAATATATAAAAAAAATTTCATTTTAGCTTTAAACAACTGTTGGGGACAATATGCAGAGAACCTTTTCGACGCGTAGTTGTATTAATACAGGTCATCTAATGATTGGGTAAAACCTTTAACATTTCCACCATTTGTGACATTTGTGTTGTCTCGACTTGATCTACCCCTACGGTAAAAACTGAACAATGAAAACATAAATTAACAACTCATTGGGCTAACAAGAAATTGTTAACCAGATACATCTACTTACATCTTTTTAAGCGATCAACGGGTAGGGAAAGTACCAAACTTCAACAATCAGTAAATGAACATAGTATTCAAGGTCCCCGACACGAAATTACTCTTACACCAAAACCATGTGCTACTGAGTCACATGACCTAATTAACGTCAGTTCGCAATTCGTTCATTCGGCCGCTAGTCGGTCAAACAACAACTGCTCTTAAAAAAGAGCAAAAAACAATCTATTTCTTCTTTCTCAGTGATGAAAGCTTATAAATTACTGCTAACATAAGATACAGCTAAAAAAAAGCTGTTCTATGTGTGGCCCCGTGGCCCAATGGATAAGGCATCTGACTACGAATCAGGGGATTCCAGGTTCGAATCCTGGCGGGGTCGATTATTTTTTTAGGAGAAAAGAAAAATATACGTAGTCAAATCGAATCAAAGTAGATATTTTAAAAGGAAAACTCGGCCGATGAAATGAATATTATTATAACCAATAAATAAATAAAATATTTTGTATTTAAGTTTTGAACAACTGCTTTTGTATAAATGTTGTTGTTGAAGAAAACCACAAACAAAATTGTACACTGAAGATGTTTATTCTGTTACACGTCCTTCCGCCGGTTCGGTACAGCTGAAAATTACAAAATACAAAAGCTCGTGACTCGAACCCGATCCAAATATAAAGTTACAAAGGAAAACAATACAAATCAGCGACGACTTACATAATTTTTGGGCATCTCCAGGCCTAATCAACACGTCAACATCGATAAAGTAAAAGGCGACGGAACAAGCAATCTTTTCGCCCACACAAATAACACACTGCACATCAAACTGCCGAAAGCACATGGTCGCAAAATCACGTGACCCGCACAAGGGGGGTACAGAGGGGCACGGTAAAGAAACTGTCCACAACAGTTGTCATTGCTCTCTGGGGATGATTACCCTTCTTGTTGGCACCTTAACTTCCTTAAATCTAATAAAAACATCCCTTGCAGATGTCGAGACCTTTGGCATGAATTAGCTTTAGAATTATTCCGGTTATCCAAGTACTAATAGTGGAATCATATAAACGATAACAGATTTCATTAGCCATAATTTGCAACTTCAATGTACTAGTGCTTATATTTGGACAAGCATGGCTTAAACTTTTAGACAAGGCTATGACTACTGGCAGGATCAACCAGGTAACTATCCACAGGGAACCCGGCGGGAACCCTTTTGCCTCGGCTTCATTTCGAAGGCTCTTCGTATTCAAGTGACAGTCTGCACTGGCAATCCGTTTTTTCATTCATCAAAGCTTATAAATAACTGCTAACATGAGATATAAATTAAAAATGTGCTGTGTGGCCCCGTAGCACAATGAATAAGGCATCTGACTACGAATCAGGGGATTCCACTTTCGAATCCTGGCGGTGTCGAAGATTTTTATTAGAATAAAAAGACAAAAATACTTAGTCAAATAATCAAAGTAGATATTTTGTAAAGAAAAAGAGTCTGATCAAATGATCATTAACCAATATATAAATTGTTTCTTTTAAAGTAGTCACTTGGAACTACTGCTCTTAAAAGTTCTCATCAGTGCTCTCTGGAGATGGTCACCCTTGTTGTTGGCAGCTTTAACTTCCTTGAATAATCAAAGTAGACATAAAATATTACAAATGCACACTGCAAGAAAGGGGTAATAGTCATTAACCAAGCTAAAAACAACTTTTTGTTCTATTTGATCAACTGCTCTTAAAAAGGAGCAAAGAGCATTTGTTTTCTTCTTTTAGTAATCAGAGCCTGATAACATAACATACAAATCAAAAACTTGTACTATGTGTGGCCCCGTGGCTCAATGGATAAGGCATCTGACTACGAATCAGGGGATTTCTGGTTCGAATCCTGGCGGGGTCGATTATTTTTCTTAGGAGAAAAGACAAAAATACTTGATCACATAATCAAAGTAGATATTTTCAAAAGAAAAATTGACCGATCAAAAGATCAAACGGTAATTGTTAAAGACAAGAAAGTGTTTTTCTTTTCTAATTTTGAAGAACTTCTCTTAAAGAAGAGCAAAGAGCATATTTTTTTTCTTTTTTCAGTGATGAAAGCTTATAAATAACTGCTAACATGAGATATAAATTAAATAACTGTACTTTGTGTGGCCCCGTGGCCCAATGGATAAGGCATCTGACTACGAATCAGGGGATTCCAGGTTCGAATCCTGGCGGGGTCGATTATCTTTCTTGGGAGAAAAGACAAAATACTTGGGCACATAATCAAAGTAGATATTTTCAAAAGAAAAGTTGACCGATCAAATGATCATTAACTAATATATAAAATATGTGGTCTTTTTTAATCTACTTTCCGACTACTGCTCCTGCAAGTTGTCATTGTGCTCTGGATATGGTTCCCCTTGTTGGTGGTGGCTTCAAAGTCCTTAAATAATCACAGTAGATGTTGAATTTTACAAATCCAGACTGTAAGAAAAGGGTGATCAAATGCTAATTGTTAAATTGTTTTTTTTTTTAATTATTATTATAATCTTGAAAATCTTCCCTTAAAAAAGAGCATTTGTTCATTTCTTTTAGAGATCAACGCTTAAAAGTAACTGCTACCATAAGATATAGATTAAATACTTATACTATGTGTGGTCCCGTGGCCCAATGGATAAGGCATCTGACTACGAATCAGGGGATTCCAGGTGCGAATCCTGGCGGGGTCGATTATGTTTCTTGGGAGAAAAGACAAAATACTTGGGCACATAATCAAAGTAGATATTTTCAAAAGAAAAGTTGACCGATCAAATGATCATTAACTAATATATAAAATATGTGGTCTTTTTTAATCTACTTTCCGACTACTGCTCCTACAAGTTGTCATTGTTCTCTGGATATGGTTCCCCTTGTTGGTGGTGGCTTCAAAGTCCTTAAATAATCACAGTAGATGTTGAATTTTACAAATCCAGACTGTAAGAAAAGGGCGATCAAATGCTAATTGTTAAATTGTTTTTTTTTTATTCTAATCTTGAAAATCTTCTCTTAAAAAAGAGCATTTGTTCTCTTCTTTCAGAGATCAACGCTTAAAAGTAACTGCTAGGATAAGATATAAATTAAATACTTATACTATGTGTGGTCCCGTGGCCCAATGGATAAGGCATCTGACTACGAATCAGGGGATTCCAGGTTCGAATCCTGGCGGGGTCGAATAT
>JAHPZR010034026.1:0-2500 GCA_019787425.1 Platygyra sinensis | reverse complement strand
GTTAAAAAAAAAAAAGAAGTGATCCAAAGCATTTTAATATATTAAAAAAAATGTTTTTCATCCTTGTTTGAAACAACTGCTCTTACCAAATCGTCATAAAACGTGCTTTCTGGAGATGATTACGCTTCTTAATGATTACCCTTCTTATTGGAAACTCTTCAAACACCCTTAAATAATCAATGGTAGATTTTTTTGAAAAAAAGTAATAGGATGATCAAATGATTATTAACCAATATATAAATAAAAAAAGATCACTCTAAAAGTTTTAAACACCTAGCTCCATTAAAAAAGAGCAAAAAGCACTTTATTTTCTTTTTCAGCGATAAGAGCTTATAAAATTGACGGCAAAAACAATAAGATTAGTACGCTAAACAAAAGAAATGTACTATGTGCGGCCCGTGGCCCAATGGATAAGGCATCTGACTACTGAAATGAACAGATTGGAGTCAGCCCCTGTTAATGTGGATCGTTCCGATGGGGAAGATAGTGAGGCCTCCTTCAAGACCCACTCGGGAGACTCATTTAAATGGGCCGATGATTCGGACCTCTCCGATGAGGATGAAGATGATGATGATTTTAGAGAGGACGAGGCGCAACCTCTTGCTGCGGCTTTGCCCGTGAGTACGTTGCCCGCTGATCCGCCCTTCTTTGAGCCATCTGAAAATGAGCTAGCTGCCACTGAACCATCGACCGCTGAGTCGACAGCTGTTGGGCCGTCTGGCACCGATGCTGTACTGCCTGCAGAATCTCTGCCTGATGCCCAACCAAATCAGACTGCCGAGAACCAGGCCTCCCCGGCCGACCATCAGCCTGAAGGGGTACTAGATTCTCAGGGCTTCATAAAGCCCCCAGTCGTAGTAATTGATGACCTAAGTCAGCCATCTGATACTCCAATTGCGCTTCATTCTTCAGCTAGTAAAAGCCGGGTTCCCGTCCGTGTTCCTAGACTTACCCGCCGTACCTTCGCTGTGGCTCCTGCAGCTCTAGTAGCAGCCGCCCTCCGCAAGACTACAAAGCCGCAGACTCCCGCTGCCTCTTCTACGCCCATGGAGACTACGGTAGACCTAAAACGCAAGGCTCAAGCCCAGGCCGACGCTCCCCCCAAGGAGAGGCGGGAGAAGAAGAAAAAAGGCAGGAAGTAGATAGTTTTACTTTCTTACCTGTTTTCGAGTCCTTTTTCCAAGACAATTTCAAGGTTTTGACTATTAATGCGAGGGGTTTGGGGAGTCCCCTTAATAATAATCTCCTCTTTGATCTCATTGAGAAATGTGCATGTGATATTTGTTTCGTTCAGGAAACTTTAGTTAGTTCTGAGGCAAATATCAAAGTTCTTTCCCGTAGATGGCTGGGCCGTAGTTATTGGTCCCCCTCAATTGGCAAACAGGGAGGTGTTGCCGTTTTAATTTCTCCCAAGTGCTCCGATGAAGTAGTGTCTTGGAAAAAGGACTCTAATGGCCGTATAATTAGTATTCTGGTTAGAATCGACGGTGTAGATCTCAACTTCGTTAATATTTATGCTCCCACCAATCGTACTGATCGAAAATCTTTTTACGAATCCCTTCATGAATACTTTGTTCCTGCGTCCGCTCTCGTGATCGGTGGCGATTTCAATTGTTATGAAAATGCACTTGATAAATTTGGCGGGAATGTTTCAGTCGGTGGTGAATGTAAATCTCTAAAATCTGATTTTGTTTTGGTTGATGCGTGGCGTAAGTTACACCCTAGCGCGCGTGAATTCACCTGGTTCAACCATGATTATTCGATTGCTAGTCGCTTAGACAAGTTCTTTGTTTCAAAGGAGTTGTTTACATTTGATTGCCAGTGTGAAATCTCACCTTGTCCGCTTTCTGATCACGATTTGTTTCTTTTGTTTTTGATATCCCTGATGCCGCTAAGCGCGGCCCAGGGGTGTGGAAATTAAATAACTCGCTCCTTGATGACAAAAGCTTCTGTGATATTATTCGTAATTTAATTCAAAGTCACGTTTCGTACTTTGCTTCATTTCCGTCTCCTCAAGATTGGTGGGAATTTTTAAAAGTTTCTATCAAGGAAGAATCGATTTCGTTTTCCCGCCAAAAGCGCCGGCAATTGTGAAGAGATCGTGTTTTTCTAACGAATAAATTAATTAGTCTTCGTCAACGCCTGGTCAACGGTGACAATTTCGTTGTTGATTCTATTCAAGATATAGAATGCCGCTTAAAGGACATCTACACTAAAGAAATCGAAGGAATTTCAGTCCGCAGTCGAGCGGAATGGCTTGAGGAGGGCGAGCGCCCAACTCGTTATTTTTTCAGCTGCACTCTTCTAATGCGCAGAGAAGCAAAATATCATCGATATATAATTCATCCGGCGTTGAGGTTTCGTCTCAAGATGAAATTGAGCAGGCACATGTTGATTTCTTTTCTTCCTTGTTTTCGGAAGAACCGGTTGATATGGTTTTCCAGGATAATCTTTTGTCTTCACTTTCTCGCCAGCTGTCGCCTCATCAGTCGTCATTGTG
>JAHPZR010034022.1:0-10000 GCA_019787425.1 Platygyra sinensis | reverse complement strand
ATAATTTGTCCTGTCGCTCGCAGTCAGTAAAAACGGCATGATGATTTAAATGGTTGATAAGCCAAAACAACGACTCCTATTGGTTAAGACAGGGAAATTTTGACTTTCAAAGGTTCTCTTCATTTAAATGTTGCTGTTCACTCGCAAGTCTATAGTCCAGTCCCTGAACTCTCCTTTCTTCCCGCCCCATATAGGGGCTGAACCCGGGCGGGCGAAAGAAGAGTCCAGGATAACTTGCATGCGCATGCTCAGAACGAACCAATCAAAAATTACTTGGTCCCAACCACGCCGCTCGCGTCAATGTGTCGCGCAATGTCTTTTTCAGCTCGCGCTCTGAAAGAAAACATTTTCTTTGACGTTGATATTGTCGTAAAAAAGATAACGTAAAAATCGAAATATCTTTTATCGTGGTCTGTACCCTTATCGACAACGAGTACGCGTCATTACTCTTTTCTCAAACCTTTTTTCGTATTGCTTCTGTATGTTTAGCGATTTTGCCAAAGTTTTTGAGAGGAAAGTCTGACGCGTACATGTAGCTCATTTGCATAATGCAGCGCGTGCACTTTCAAGTCCGAGACGGTGTTTTCAGATTGTCAACAAATCTTGGCAAACGAGTAGAGGGGTAAGTTTCTAAAGAAACTATGGTGCTGCGTCGGTGGGAGTATTCCAGGATAATTTGGTTTTATCAACTGAGTTGATAATGTGAATTAGCCACTGTAAAGAGATTCGAAGGCTGACGTTTCCAGCGCTAGCCCTTCGTCGGAGCGAATCGAGGAATTGTGGGTTGTGTGTGGTTTATATAGAGAAATATGGAGCTACGCTATTGGTGTGTGCCTGGCAAACGTGAAAAAACAACAGAATAAATTAGTTAAATGAAAAGCGTTCGTTGATACCGTGAGGATTAAGAGTGCCGATTTGAAAATAAATTTTTGTTCTAGAGTTTTGCGGCTTTCTGTGCCTCCTTGATGTAGGGAGAGGCTACAGACCGCCATATGTTGCTTCGAATGATTCGGCAGATTAAGGGCCTACTGACGTTTTTTGGGGGATGCGTTGCTAAGGATGTAATAGTCAAGTAATTTTGAGAGAATTTGGCATTATTTTGGTCAGTTTCAAACTTTTGTGAACTTGTGATCCTAAATATGACGTCATTATGCCACGCCCGCGGTCACGTGACCGATAAAAGAAAACTCTAAATTTTTCTACGTGCTACATAATTTGGATATTTAATCAGTGGTTTGATGATTTGTATTCATTTTTGCATCCTCCTAAGCATGGGTTTCTTTTTATTTTGAAAAAGCTCTTTTTAAAAGAGATAAACGATATTGAAATACCCATAATATTTTCAACAAAATGTTTTGAAAAAAACTAATGCTTAGCTATAATTCTGAATTTTGGGGGGTAAACTGTCGTCACATAAAAAAAATATTAATTTCAATTTAAAATCCGCCGAAAAATTTAGCGCTTTTGCCCAACCGGAAGTCCTGTTCCTTTAAGGTCTTCCACTGAAATAGAACCTACACTGAGATTTTTCTCAAACTTTGCCAATTGATTGTTTGCATTATAGGAACTTAAATTTGGAAATAAAAATGAGGGGTCCCATGTTCGTTTAGGAGCAACAGCAACCTTGTTTTATACCATATAAACCCCTTATAAAAGCACCACGATTGCTTGCTAAATTCACGTTTCCGACGATTGTTTTTTTCTCAAAACTGAGAAATTGGCCCATATTTATTTTACATAGAGAAATTTACTAATCAAATCAAAACGACGCAGAAAAAAAAATGATAGGTCACCGTACTCGTTTTCCGGAGAAAAAATGTCGATTTTTACCTCTTCGGCGAGGTCCAGTCGTAAAGAAAAAGCCGCCATTTTCTAATGCGCGCGCGCGATAATCACGCGTAAAATTATGCGCAGTAGGGATGCGCAATGCAAATGGGCTTTTTTACACAGAATGAAGGGCTACTGCCCGAAACGTTTGTACATTTTTTAATGTTCACTTGGACACTTTTAAGAGTTTTCATTAACTTTTACTGTTATATAGTGTCACGCATCATTTTTCAAATTTTGCCGCAATGCAATACTGGGGAATGACCTTAAGCATGCGCGGTTGATACTGTTTCGCGCTGTGAATGAGCAAGATCTTTGCGTGCTAGTTGTACGCGTCAGCTTTTGACTAAGAATAAAAGTTTATGCAAGAAAGCTCTCTTCTCTGGTATCGAGTTGATTTATGAGTTTCTTAGAACAATGCACAGTGCTTAATCATAACCAATTTCTGCTTCGATTAATTCTTATTCTTCTAACTGTTTGTCTAGTTTGCAGAAGTTTTAATTTTGAAAGGAAAAGCTGACGCGTAAAGTAGCTAATTGCATAGTGGAGCGCGTGCACTTTCATGTCCGAGTCGGTGTCAAAAACTTGAAAACTATTTTTTCGCCATCTTTTGTGCTGAGATGCTGCAACAGTTTTCGCCAACGCTATAAAGCTACTACACGTCTTTGTGTTGTTCGTCAGCAAAGTGAAATTTTCAATACTGGGAAAAATTAAAAATAGACAATGAGCCTTTTCGAACTCAAACCAACCAGATTGGTCACAAAGACAGCGATACCGTAACTTTGCTGGATATGTCTGTTGTCTTCCGATACTTCCAGCCATGAACTTTCTCTTCCCTACTTTCCTTTCCGCCAGGAATCAACCCATGGTATATCTGTAATGTTTTGTATTTTAATTTTTTTTTTGGGTGTAGTTTTGTTCTTTTCAAGTTTTTAAAACGAAAGAGATTGTTGTCAAAATTTCCCGATCGGCGATGTGCCGTTTTCTCGGTCAAGCTCACGATATGATGACCCGTCAGTACACCGGAAGTGACACTTTCAGTTCCTCTAGCAACCGCACGCGGGACAAATCCCCGTTCAGTGTGACCCTTTAAAGTGTACTAGCGACCGGTTTAGATGCGTTTTTGTCGTCTAGTCGCTCGACCTGTTCGACCGATTATATATAACTTTTTTGCAGCGACGTGCAAGTTACTACAGTAGATGGACATCTGGCGAGGTTACAGGTAAAATGATCAGTGAATTTTAATAGATCACTTGGGCCGCGACAATTTCTCAACGTTTGACCAAATCGAAAGGGACATGTTTTCGCATCGGGCGCGTGCACATTTCAACGTACAGGGTTGTTCACTCGTTTGGAAAGGAAACTTGCTGACTTAAAACAGTTACCTATGGTTTTTGTCGCGTTTAAATGAAATTAAAGGCGCAGTTTTGCGAAAAGAGTGCTACCAGTATGCGGCGATCATTTGAAAAGTACTTTAAAGTTTTTGAGAATTGTTATGGATTTACTGCGTGGTTCGTGACTGTGAGGGTGAAATGTGAGAGTGAATTGAATTCTATTATTACTTCTTCCTTCTGAGACGTTCTGTAAGTGCTGTACTGCCGAATCAATTTGTTGGGGCGATGATGGGCCTGACTTGAACAAACAGACGGCAGGATAGCACACGTTTTGTCGAAAACACTCGCACATATTTCCTGTCTGATTTTAAGGAAAAAAATCAGCAGTCCACTACAAAGGCAGCGAAAGTCTAAGAAACTGAGAAAATGAAGGAATGGAAATTCTTGGACATGTGATGGATGTGCAGATGACACTACAAACACAATAAACTATGACGAATCTGTGGCGTTTGTAGTGCACACTGGTGCATAAATCGTTGCCTTCGACAGAAACTTTAATGTCTAGAAAATGTAAAGACTAAACGAAGTGTCGGAAATTTCCCAGGTATAAATCTTGGCAAAGATGACTTTCGTTATCTTTGATATTGTGATAAAATACAAATCGAATGTGGTTTAGAGTGGCATGTGAAATTCGCTGATTTGGGATTAATTGGCGTGTTTTTAATCAATCTGAAGCAGAAATTGTTGTTTGTATAACTATCACTCAGAAAATCGCGCCACAAGCAAATCTGGAAAATACTTCCAAGTATGGTTTTCCCCCGATTTGGGGGGAAAAATGGCGGCGTTCTGAGCATTGGCGCATGCAAGTTATCCTGGACTTCCTTTTCCGCCCGCCTGGGTCAGCCCTATATGAGGCGGGAAGAAAAGAGAGTTCAGGGACTGGACTAGCAAGTCTGTAGACTGTTCAGACTGGTTCAGCTTGGTTTAGCTTGGTTACCCCGCTACAACGAATATTTTTGTTGTTAACCAGATATTCGTTATAACGGGGTCTTCGCTATAAACGAAGACCAGATATACCGAACATTTTTTTTCCGGTACCGTGACGCTTCGTCGACTTTCGTTATAACGGGGTTCCACGTACTTGAAGCTTATCAGTCGGAAATAAGGATAAATCTACTAGCGTTCTATCACGAATGCCGCTTTCTTTATTGGCTAGGCTACTTGCTATCTGATCTGTGCGATAGTCTACAAGGGGACACACTACAAATTAAAAAAAGGGCTGCAAAATAAAAAAGGAAAGCCTGCCAAACATGCAATTGGAAACATTCAAGTAGATAACAACATTCGCCTGGCGAAAAACCTTTTTGAGCCATAGCGAACGTTTTTATCTTTTTGAATATGTTCCCTAGCTGGCTACGCTTACTTCTCCAGTTTCTAAATAAAAGGATACCACACACGCTGCAAATAATAAACAGTCGTTGCAAATAAGAAATGAAATTGCCTCATCAGCTATCGCGCGATACAAAATCTCGCGCGTCGTAATCTACATTGTTAATAAGAATAGACTGATCATTTAAGCAGTCTGATCAAAATTTAATCTAACGGGAATAATATCTTCATAGGTTCAAGTCAAACGCACGTCCTAAATGTATTCCGTTCATCCTTCGCGGCATTTTTTGTGCGAAACTTTCAAGTCTGGATGATAAGATACACCCATATTTTGAAGGATCTGAGCATGTGGAGACTGGCAAGATAAAGATAGAAGAACTAAAGTCTCCTTACGCTTCCAAATGGCCTTTGAAATTAAGTTTGAGGAGATCGTAGCGCTAGCCGGAGATTACTATGGGCTTACCGAATCAAACCAATTATCGATCCGGCTTTCAAAGATGTTGACCAAGAGGTTCTGGTAGGCACCAGCGCTTCAGAGACGCTTACAACACGCTGGCCACGCACACCGAAGAACGAGTTACAGAATGAGTTAGACAAGCTGTTGGCCACATTACATAAAGAAATTAAGACTGGTGTGACCGTTGATGCGAGCACATGGGACGAAATTACTGGCGGTTGGTGGGTTGCTGGTCTACCAGTTAAACTAGGCCGGATGATGCAATTGGCTGAAACCAACTTCGATCATTTCCTTCCTAACGCAAAAAACGCGTACCTGACTGGTCATCAGCTAGCGATTGACAAAGCGAGGTGAGGCTGGCAACTATAGTGAGGATGATAAAGACGAGCAGAAAAGAGGTTCTTCATGAAGCATTTTCTTTGGAGGCGTTTTTCTGCCATTTTCTCACTGCCAGTTTTAGCCGAGTGTCACATAAGGTAAAGCAGCGCCGTTTGCAACAAACGGTTTCCAGCGTAATAGTTTGTTTCTTGACGAACAGCGGAAAATTCGCTTCCGTTCCATCATTAACTCCCGAGGAAATTTATTTGATTAACTCGGTATCTATACACAAAAATCTCGCTCGTGATTGGTCGCAACCGCGTGTCCTATTGGCTCATACAATCCGCGCTCCCCCTGCCCGATCACAGGATGTCCGATTGTTTGAGACTTCATTCGTAACAGGCCTTTTGCAACAAAACGAGCACATGGTACAAAACCGCCATTGCTTGGAGCGGCAAAGCTCATTAATTATTCCTGCACCTGGTACTTTACGACCAAAGAGACCGTCAACCAGTCAAGTCGTAACACTCGGCTACGTTTGTTGTTAAGTCCCACTGCGGGAATAATAATGAGCTTGCCCTACAGCCCTTGTGCGGATTAGTGTACCAATTGTGATTGTTTGTTGCCAAAGGCCTATGGGACTACCCACCGTGATTTACACGGTCCAATCTAATGGCATTTATTTCGCATTGGTTTTGCAATAGTGTTTCAACTCATTTATGAAAAGCGGCTATGATTGTTGCTCCTCAAAAGATTACTTCCCAAAAGACGTTAATCCCAAAATTTGTATAGTGAGATAACAATTAATCTAGTAATTGGACCTCGTGACAGTACAATTCATAATGGTAATTGAACTGAGTGGAGTGCAATTTGGTCTGAAATCATACGCGTGATTTCAAAATCGAACGAGCGCGCAGCGCGAGTTCGATTTGAAATCACAAGTATGATTTCAGGCCAAAATTGCACGACACGAAGTTCAATTACCACTTTATTAAATCCATTTTGAAATCGCACAATTTTATGGCCTTAAATTTTAGATTTTGATGCATTGTTCGAAGCCGAGCCGCGCAGGTTTGTTAGAAATAGCGGAACCGGAAATGCTTTGACATTCATTTAGTATGCAAAACGATGTCATGTGACGAAATCTCATTCAAGCATAACAAACAAACAAGTAGTTCTGAAGTGAGAACGAAAATAGTCTCTTTCATGCATCAAAGTTCGATTTTCTTCGCCTGAATCAATGATGGAAGACCTTCCTTTCTTTTGTGGTTGAGGCTGAGACTTCTCGTTGTCTTTAGAGAAGGAATTTGAGGGTGCAACCGGTGTAATTCTGCGATGGATAATTTTCTTTTGAGTTGTGAAACTCCTCGACTGCACGATGCCCAGCTGTGGATAGTTTTCTCTTTTAAATACCGTTCAAAGGCACTCTGCATGATTTTACGGGATTCAGGCTCTTTAGTATCTCTGCTTCTTTTTGTGATCTCTGCCTACAACTTTATAGTTGGGACCTTGCAAGTTCGTGCGGCGCCGTTTGTTTCAAGATATATTTTTCAAGATGGCGTTCATTCACTGTTTTGTGGAGCGGGTCGAAAGACTACGTATGGTTATTCACAGCGATAGAGTTGAGCTCTTGTATTGCTTCGTTTGAAACTACCGCGAACCTGGAAACATGTACCTTCTTGAGATGGCTATGAATTGTTGTTGTGTGGTTTTCGTTCGTTTATGTTTTGCTGAACTCGGTATCACACGAATCTTGAGCAGATGTTGAAGAAACAATGCCAAAATATTCGTCAAAATGGACACTGAATGTTGGAAACGTCTTGTAAAGAAGGTCTTCAGCCTGAAGGAGCTCGTAATCATTATTCAGAAACTGTAATTAATTAAATTCGTCAATTGTCTTGAAAAAGAAAAGACAACAATAACAAAGTTTTGCCCTGTAGTTGCAAAATTCGCAACATAGGGGCTTTTTGTCATTCATTTTCCTAAAATTTTATTGGTTACATCAAACTAACCTTGAAATCTGATTGGTTGTTTTGTTTTACTGTCCCATTCTCATTGGCTGAGAAAAAGGTGCGATTTAGAGCAAAAAATAGTGCGATTCGTGAATAAATCGCACTCCTGAGAGCCAATCAGATTGCAAGTATAACCAGTGATTTCAAAATGGATTTAATAAAGGGAGAAATCGTGCTCGTAATTTTAAATCGGCCTCTCGCTAATTCGTGCTCGTCCAATTTTGAAATTAATCGGCGCGATTAATAATGGTAGTAGGACTGAGTGGAGTCCAATTCGGTCTGTAATCAAACGAGTGATAACAAAATCGGACGACCGCGACGGACGACAGTTAGTAGTTATTATTAATTTTATAATTAATGTTATAATAATATGAAATTCTCTACTTGAATGATGGAGTGGTACATTTTACCATTAATTTTACTTTTACTTATATAGTTTATACTTACCGCTTCGATTTTCATACTTTTTATGATAATTATTGGTGGCATTAGATCCTAGTTGGTTATTTTCATTTTAAACATTCTTTGGCAATATATATTACTTTGTGCCTTGTTTTCACCTGTATCCTCTCCAAGAACCAGTCAAGTCATTTGCTTGAATCAATTTTAATCTTTAATAAGTAATAGTAGTAGGACTGAGTGGAGTCCAATTCAGCCTGTAATCACACGAGTGATAACAAAATTGGACGACCACGCAGCGGGAGAACCGATTTGTTTATCATGAGTATGAGTACAGATTGAATTGGACGACACGAAGTTCTTTTATCAATTAATCATAAAAATTGCAATTTCCGAGAAAAAAAATTGCTAATTTATGAAAGAAGGGGAAAATTTACATTAAAATACTGACAAAGGAGGCGTAAACGTTATAAGGCTACCGACAATAACACAAAAGCAAGCGCGCGCACACGCAGCACGTAATTACAACTTTGAATATGATTGGTTGATTTAAACTACATCTTTGAATGTGATTGGCTCATTGAACTCTCCGATAACAAACTGTCTAAAAACAAACTATCCAATGACAAACTGTCCGATAACAACTTGGCAAGTGAATTAGTGGAAAATAGGACCAATCACAAGCGAGGAAATTGTCATTTTTATGATTACCGCTGTAAAATTAACTTTCTTTGTTTGTAGAACGCCACGAGTTGAGTTGGGAAAGTCGACTTTTTCGCAGAAAATTAGCTCCTTGCTCTGTAAATACATGCACGATGAAGACAACAAGTATGGTCCTGCGTGTCCAGAACAAGAGAGGAGACAAGTGGATTGCTTATGGCGATGGCATGCTGCTGAAAGAAGAGAGCGAAAGTAATCTTGAGATTGCACTTGAGGCTGTTCAGAAATCCAGTGACCAAGTGTACCGGGCCTACAAAAATCCCAGCCAGGCTCTTGACCCTGCTGAGGTGACCGATCTGATACCCTTTGTTGACCAGGAAGAGAGAAACAACTCTCCGTTGTTTCAAGTTAAAGACGGCAAGCTACACAGGCGGGCAGACATCGAGAATCTTCAGGACAAAGCAACAATCACCAATTGGTGGGGGATAACGACATTAGCGAATCTGCTGACTTACAAACCCAAAAACTCTGCCATATAATCATCCAGAACTCAGAAATACGCTTGTGAAGTTCTACTTAGTTCATCCATCTGAGTCAGTAACCCATGCTAAGGGTAATATAGGCTGGATAGTGGCTTAAGAGAGGAGTGAATAACTAACCTGTACAAGAACTTGCGAATTACATTAGATGTGCCATTAGATAGCACTGATAGTAATGCCAAGAATTGAATTTGGCTTTTTAGAAATGATACTAAGGAAGATCAAAGCTCAAAAAACTGATCCTACAAACAGCATAAAAAATGTCAACTTTTTACCCAAAGAGGGGTAATTGATTAAAACTAAATAAGAGTTCGATGGCGTGTCGATATAAAGGTGTCCTTCGATTTACACGAATTTCCATTTCCTTGCGCTTTTGGTTCAACGCGGGCTCCATCAGTAGCGGTAGGCTAATTTTTGGATAATTAGTGGAACCAGAGAATTAACTCTGAAGTGTAAATTATAGTGCTACTTAAACCCATGAATAACCCACTGGGCGTTAGCCCTAGTAAAGGGAAACAGGGAACCACACGAGGCAAAGAAAAAATCTTTTGACCTCGGTGGAATCGAACCTCACGACCTCCGGAATAGATCTACCGTTACTCTGCCGACTGAGCTACAAGGTCGCACAGAGAAAGTCGGGGACGATTTTAGATGGTGAATCGCGGCGAAGAGAAAGTAAGGGTACATATGAATGTTGTGCCGCGTAGCACTGGGAACACAAATAGTGGAACCAGAGAAATTAACTCTGAAGTGGTAAATTATAGTGCTTACTTTAAACACATACTTTCTCTTCGCCGCGGATTCACCATCTAAAAATCGTCCCCGACTTTCTCTGTGCGACCTTGTAGCTCAGTCGGCAGAGTAACGGTAGATCTATTCCGGAGGTCGTGGGTTCGATTCCCACCGAGGTCAAAAGATTTTTTCTTTGCCTCGTGTGGTTCCCTGTTTCCCTTTACTAGGGCTAACGCCCAGTGGGTTATTCATGGGTTTAAGTAGCACTATAATTTACACTTCAGAGTTAATTCTCTGGTTCCACTATTTGTGTTCCCAGTGCTACGCGGCACA
>JAHPZR010034019.1:0-31531 GCA_019787425.1 Platygyra sinensis | reverse complement strand
TTGCATCTGGAAGCCAGGACTTTAATAAACACTAACTTTTAAATACAGTCACTTTTCAAAAATTAGCTAGAGACTCAAAATTTATCAAGCCAAATTTTTTTAACTAGCCAGATTTACTGGTAATTACTTAAGACAGATAAATATAACTAAAAATAACTGAGTAGTGGTTTAAATATATATTACTTTTATGTGAAAATTTTTCCCACCAGTTTGATTTTTACTTTCCTTTTTATATTTGCATATTAAATTATCATAATTTGAAATAATAATATAATAAAACAAAGGGAAATAGAAATTCAATGACACAAGGGGAAATAGAACTTCAAAGTAGGCAATACAATTTTACACTACAACTGTGAACTTAACCACTATGTTGACCTGAAATGATAAGTATAATACTAATATGCAGGTAAACTTCAGCTAAGAGTTTGTATCTCATATTCATATTTTCACATGAGCTTAATCTCTAGAAAAATTTCAGAAAAAAATGAACTCCAAAAAATTAAGACGACAAAAAAAGAGAATAAAAATCTCTAAAGCGATACTCATCGTTATGTCACCTATTGTCATAAATATGCCAACCAGAGGTTTATTGGCTGTCGAAACAAAGGATTCTTTTGTTTTGCGGTTGGCAAAATTTTAATATCAAAAGCCTTGTTCGTAAACAGTGAGTATCGCTATATATATTTATTCTATTTTCTTGCGGTAAATCGATTTCAAAGAACACTCAACTCTTAAGAGGAGCATTGTATACTAATGGAACCAGTCCAGGACTTCAGGAGTGATAATCGTTACAATGAAACGATGAATCAGTGATAAATGAATCACTCCTGAAGTCCTGAACTGGTTTCAATTAGTTTAGTATATATTTATATACTTCACCTCCATGGCTATAAACTTGCCATAAATACAGATTTGACGGTAAGCAGGATCATAAGCAAACATAAAGGCGATCACGGCTACCAGTATAGCAAACAAGAACAACCGCCTTAACCACTTGATGTGCCTTTCTCTGCTTTGGAGGGAAATAAAAGGTTGTGCACATTGCTCGATTTGAGGCTGTGTGTAGCCAGCTTTCGTACAAAATTCATAAAGTTGGCGAATTTCGTTGTCAATCAAATTGAGCTTTCCCTTCAAGGAAAGGGTCTTTTCTTCCTCTGTAAGATCTGAAGACAAAGTTGGAAAAGTGAACTCTGGTTCATTGTCTGCCATTTTCGATAAACATGACGGAAATAAAATATTTATGTAGGGGGGTTCGATTTAGTACTGGAACAAAGATGCCTTCTGATTGGCTAATTTTTTTGTATGACCAATCAGAGCTTTTCTTTTATTCTCACTCTCTTGACGACTAATATTCAGCTGTGGCAACGAAAACAACCCGCAGTTATGGCTAGAAATTGACTTTTCACTTGCATTTTGAAGCTGTTCTTTTAAGAACAAAGTCATATTGGAAAAGACGCATTTATCCAAACTAACTACTCTTGGAACCATGCGATCCACGAGATCTTCCAGTCCACTTACATTTTATTCACCCCGAAAATCACCTCTTAGTTCGAGGGAATTTAGAGAGAAGAAAGTTGGGCTGCCAAGCGCTGATCTTCGAGGAATAGAAATTAACATTGCTGATGAACTGCGACGAGTCAAGTTTCATCCGGACTACAGCAGGCAAGAGTGTTACATGGTGTACAAACATGCGTTTGACCAACTCATTGAAAGTAAAGCGGTCGTTTATAAGTCGATCTTGTCACAGATCAAAGCCGAGTACGAGGAGTTTATTGAGACTCTAGAAAGAGGTGAAAGTCAAACTGTTTATCTTCAAGGAATGCTGAAGGCTTTGCTGTCAGAGAAAGCGAACGTAAGGCAATTTGTGCAGAGAGGTGATGAACTGGAAGAAAAAGTGGCAAAGCTGAAAAAACACAACACACAGCTGAGGCAAAAGCTTCACGCGGTAAGAGCCGAAAGGGCGCGAAGGATAGCGTCTGCAGAAAGTAAATCGATGCATTCCGTAGTGAAGGAGACACGGCTTTTAATTCCTGGATTATCTCTTGGTGATCTTACTGACATATCGTCTTTGAAGAAGACATTAATAAGATTAGAAGCTCAAGTAAAGGAACTAAAGGAGGCTACAACGACAAAATTTGCAGAGAAGGGTCAGAAGCAGATTCTAAAACAACAGCTGGAAAAAAAGGAAATTGCTAGAGATCATGAATTTACAAATCATGAGAAACTACAGGATCGCTGTGAGACCTTAAAAGTTGCAATTGAGGTAAGACTGAGAAGGTGTTCTCATCACCGCCTGCCCTCTCCTCCCATGCGGGTGCCATCAATGCTAAGCTGGAGATGACTAAATTGGACAGTGGCAGGGGTGGGGGTTTGGCTTCAGGCAGGAGATCAACTTTTCCATGATCCCCTCTTTCAAGTAAGGGTGCTAGCACAACCTGACAAAAAGTTTGTGCGAGTGGGGGTGGGGTTAGACCTGTGATTGGGTAGCATGCAGGGGTCAGTTTAACAAATTGACGTCAGTTTTTTATGCGTCTGTCCTGTTATTGATCATGAATTTCGTCATCACATTGTCAAAGTAGCTGTGGATCCACGAGGCGATAGCCGAGTGGATCCGCAGACTACTTTGACAATGTTATGACGAAATTCATTATCAATAACAGGACAGACGCATTAAAAACTGACATCAATTTGTTTTTTACGATAACAAATTGTCGAATTGCCGGCTCTCGCTCGCTGACGCGTCGCATGAATTTTAAATTCATGTGTACGTCCGCATATGGACAATAAAAATTAGCCAATGAGCGCGCGTGAATTTCTGCAGTTATCGTAAAATCAATACTGCAAGTAGCTTACAAAGTAAATCCTGTTTGCTCAGGGCAGGTGGATCTTGCGATTGGGTGAGGGGATTTTGTTGTTTGCTTGCCCGATGGAAAAGCGAATATTTATGTGAATTTTTTTGAGGAAAATCAAATTACAGAAGTACCATGAAATCAATTAATCTGATGCTATATGTAGCAATAATTTTTTTGGGTTGGCTCGATATTGACTTTTGAGCCAGTGCATCAGTGTTACTTAAGGTGGCTGAACACAGTTTTTGATACCTCTGTTTCATTTACCTTTGCTTCTAAAACCCTTGATCCTTTGGTCGCCAAAAATGGCAGCAAGCAAGTTAACAACACAAACTTCAACTTTTTGAAAATTAAACTGTCGTATGTGCCGTTGCCATGGCAACATGATTAATTATAAACGGGTGTTTAAAATCGGTTTTGTTTATTTGCAGAAAATCTAGTCATTAGATTTTCTTTATAATTTACATGCAACAAGCTTGTAACGATACTCACATGTTAGCGCTATTTTAATAATAATTTAACAAACAGATCTTTAATTATCCCTCGTTGAAGGTTCACTGGCATATCTTGAATTTCCTTTGTTAAATTTTAATTTTTTTGAATCCTCCAGTTACTTATTTCCTAAAGTATTTTCGCTCTAAATTTCGTGAAATTCTAATGGGTGGTTCTCGAGAAATAGGCGTATCTCCGAAAGTCAATTTTTCACTCAATCGCAATTTTTTCGACTTACTATGCATGCGCTGCATTTAACTGGGTTCCTTCGGTAACAAACAAAAGCTGAGAATTGCTGGTTTCTTTGCATCGTTACTTTTTCTAACAGACCTCTGTAACAAAAGAGTAAAACCAATACAGTGTTCATTTGTGAAGAAAAATAGTACAGACAGCGAGGACATTGAGCAAATAAAATGATCGCTGTATTGATGCCATCCTTGTTTTTATGCAATACTTGTGCGCGCGCTGAATTGCGTTAGCATGAGCGTGCGCGAAAACTGTGTTTGGCCACCTGAAGAATTGGTTTTCTTTGCCTCCTTTACATGCCGCCTATCATCTAAGTTTAGAAGTGTGTTATAATCTGTTCATTTCATGTGGGTGATAGGAATACTTTATTTGCAGTTATACAGAAATTTGAATTTACTTTATTTCACAATCAGGCGGCAAGATCAGTGGTTGATAATCCAGACCAGGATGTGCATATTACTGATGTCGTATTCCGAGAGCTAGCAAACTATGGCAACAGCAAGTATGGAAAGAAAAGTGATACACTCCAGTTCTTTGCAAGCTTTGATGAGGACGATCCCTTAAAGAAGAAAGAAGCAGAGCGCTTAATTGAATATGTTGATCACTTCAACAATTTATTTGACTTTGGCCAATTTGAATTGGCTGCAATGCATGCTGCCAACTCACCAATGGGCATTCTCAGAACTTATGAAACAATGATTAAATTCAAACAAGTTGAAGTCCAAGAAGGTGAAGTGTCTCCTCTGTTGATCTTTTGCGATGCTCTGATGGCAACAGCATCTGCGGCGCAGCCTCTAACTGGAGCCATGTCGTCTGAGTGTATTCGATGTGCACTGAGTCAAGGACGCCTTGATCTGGCCACTCATTGGCTAGCTCAAGAAAAGCTGACATATTCCATCCCTCTTGGTGATGCTTTTCGTAGTTATTGCAAATGTAGACAAAACTGTACCTGCACGTGTCTGCCCCTGGCACAAACTATTTACATGAAAGTTGGTGCCCATCACCAAGTTATTGCTTGTCTCTGCGGACAGCAAAAGTTTTCAATCATGTTGAACTATGCACGCAAGCATGCAAAATTTACAACAGAGGATTATAGGGCCATCTTGTTAAGGAATCCTTCTCCTGAGCTAGCAAAACTTATGCTAAGCAGTCCTGGGCCTGATAGAAAAGTTGGCCTGCTAAGCTTTGCCTCTGTGGTTGGAGCTCTTCTAGATGACAGCCAACATAAGATGCTGCTGAATGTGTTAAGGCACCTCTCCCACACTAACACAGATGATTTGTCTGCAGTGATGACGGATGCCTTGTTTAATGAAACAAAGAGTGACAACATGGATACGGACAGATGGTTACAGGTTGTTGACATGTGCCAGGAGGAAGGATTGCTGGAAATTGGTGTTGAAATACTTTCAATGTTGACCATAAGAGATGCCTTGAACAAAGCATCTATTGCTTTCAGCATGGATTACATTTCCTAATTTCCACATTCTAGCAGTATTTTTTAAATGTTTGTTTGAATCATTGTAAGGCTCTGTCCATAGTATGCAGGGGAAATCTGGAAACACCACAGTGGCTTCTTTCTACAGTAACAGTAGAAAGAAAGTCACTGTTAGGCCTACCGTCCACACTGATCCATCAAAAAAACAGAGCCTTCTGAAATTGAAAACACTGGCCTTTGCATTTTCATATCAGTCAAAAACTACTGAAAATGGAAATGGAAAATTAATGATAAATGAAGTGATTTTACCTGCCCAGGTTTCCCTCGGACACAAATCCAAAATGACCAGTGATTGTACGTTGTGCTTACAGATTAAACATTTCATGCATTTTTTTTAGAGAGAAAACACCATTTTCAAATTTCTCTGGCATTGTGTGGATGGAGCCTAAACATCCTTTTAATCAATGTTTACATCAAAGAGGAACACTGTTTAATTTAATTAAGATATACTTCATTCTTGATAGGATGAAGCCACTATTAGAAAATTTATATATCAAATATAAAGTACCCAGTAATGTTTATTACTTACACCTTTATCAATATTAGTACAGTAGTTCAAGGAAATTTCAAAGTTTTTCTTCACAACTACAAAACAAGGTAAGCCTCTTACGTGTAGAATTCAGACCTACGACAATAATTAAGTGTTGCATGTCATATTTTAGCTCTAATCTGTGATCAAGCCAGACCAAAAGATACCTTTTGTTTTCTTACTTGCAGTTTGTCAAGAGTAAGGGAAAAAGATTAATAATATAATCTGCCATTTCCAGCTATTTTCCAATTCAATCTTTTTTTCTTCTTGCTTGACACTTAAAACCTTTAGACTTTTAGTTAATGTAACCCTTGTTTTGAAAAAAAAGATCAGCAACCTTTTTGTGTTAATTCTTTGCAAAAACCATTGAATTTTGTTAAATGTGTTTCAATTTTCATCTACTTATACACTGTACTATATACCATAAGTAGACTGTGATTATATTTTACATGATCGAACAAAGTTCTGCTATTATACTTTTAGTGAGTGTCCATGTGGAACTCCTAATATTTCTGTACAACTTGATTGAGTAAATTGAACGCAAATTAATACAAAATATCGATTATTTAAGGAATTGAGTCTCCTTACTCCGCTGCATGCAAGGTAAATATTTATATTCAAAATGTACAATTTGCATTGTACTTTCATACTCAATGTTCAAAGTAGGATAAAGCTGATCGTTGACTACCGTCAGCTTTGACTCTGTCAGCTTTTAAATAACAGTGTTTCGAATCCATAGTGAATTCAAAATCTCTGATCTATGGATCAGTGTCGCTGAAGGATGAGGTTTCCAACAAAATAATAAACTATCAAATACTGGTACTAATTACCACAAACTGATCACAAATTGTTGTTATCATTTAAATCTCGTATCTTCTAAACTTGCTGATGCGTGTTCCTCTCTTTGACGTCCAGCCTCGCCTGTGCCGTGATTTTGACATGTTGAAGATGGCATCATCTGATAACTTGAGTCGCTTTGCCATAAGATTTTCATCTAAGAATTTCTTTTGAGAGTCATCTGATGAAATGCAAGCAATTGAAACTTCATTCATAGTGGCTTGGGTAGTGATTAGTGTAGACAGTGAACAGTCTCTCTTTTACTCGAAAAGTTGTAGGGAAGAAGACAAAACAAGTAAGCATGCGAATGTGTCTGTAAGCGTGACATGCAAGTGGAGAGCCAAGAGCAGTGAAGCCACAAGCCCCTAGTAGCACAGGCGTTCAAAGACGAGTGAAAAGAGAGAATGCACTGTTTTCCTACCATATCTTGGATGCTTCTTTGACAGGTTGCATCAATGACATCACCCTTTTTAAATATGACACTCTGGCCCTGGTTGTTCGAAGGCTGGATAGCGCTATCCACCGGATAAATCAATATCCAGTGGATAAGTGTTAACAAAACAAACCACGCTATTCGCTGGATAGTGATTTATCCGGTGGATAGCGTTATCCAGCCTTTGAACAACTGGGGCCTGGTGTCTATTTTTTATACCAATCGATTGAAGCTGTGTCTGTGAAGATGTGGTGAATGGTTCGATGGATTGCAGCTGAAACCAGTCATATGACCTCTCAAATATTTTCATACTGCTTGTTCAAAATATGGCTCTACTCTACTTTAAAGTCCTCCTAATACCATAGCCCTTCAATAGCAAGTGACTCTGAAGCATAACTCCAATAACAAGGTCCCAATATTGAAATTCAAAATAGAGCGGCAAATGTCATGAACCATAAGAGTCCCACCGTAGGAGACGAACATTACAACAGAGTTTGGTATTAATTTTAGTTGCTGTATGTCGCTTACAAAGGTTACTGACATAACTTCGTAGATCGACCAAAAGAATTACTCTGTCAACAGAGTGCCATCCATCCATAATGTTGTATGAAACAAGTGCAGTCTCTGTTTGGCTTGTCTTCTGAGGCCTGTGCTTCTAATAGCTGGTGGGATCACTGCTCTTTGCTCACCACTTGCGTGTCACACTAACAGTCTCGTTCGCATGCTTACATGTTTTGCATTCTCCCCCACAGATTTTCACAGAAGAGACTGCTTGCAGTCTATGATTAGCGAAGGTAATGGCAATATGACCCTGCAACCACAGGGTTTCTCAATTGTATGGTAACTAGGTATGTGCAGCCCCAAACTAAAGATATGGTTTTTCAGCCGTTATGGTCATAACTATAGAGTATCGAATCCTTGGTCAAGTCATAGATAGGGTAGGGAAAATCAAAGATTTTGGTCACAAATAGGGTCAGGGTTTTGGGAAGCAGGCCACACCCCCCAATTTTTCTGGGAGTTACCCCCCCCCCCCCCTCCCCCCACCAAGCTAGGGTAGGTCATTTCAATCTGGACAGCTCAATGTATACTATTATCACAGTTAATAATGGAAAACTAAATATATTTGTTAATTGATCTCTTTGGTGTTTCAATTTGAGTTACCTTCGCTGTAATCAAGCATTAGCTCTTTCCTGGGCTTGGCCGCCCAGTGCAGTGATGTGTGCACTGCTCCACTCAGCTCCACCCATTGTTCATACGGCACAGCTATTCCGGAGCGCCGCCAAAAGTCATATCTCCTCCTGCTATCTTCATTGCACAGAACGTTGCGAGCCTTTTGCAACCTAGAACAGAAATACACTCATTTTAATCAACACAGGTTGTTGTAGGCGAAAACAAACAAAGGCTTCAATATGTTTTGGTCACGTAGTTTGAACATAAACAAATAATAATTCTTCACACCCAGTCACCGCCCACGTGAATATCGATTTGGAACCCTTTACTAATTTCATTCATCAGGAACTTATTTAACTTCAGGTTAAACACGACATAAAGAGTAATATATTTTACTCCCGTTCGTACGGTGTTTATATCATGGTCAAAAATATTGAAGTTTTAAGTAATGAAAGAGCTGACGAAGTAGTACAAAGCTAAATAAAAAAGCTAAACTCAATAAACACTTAATAAGCTTATGCCATTTCCCGTTATTTCCTGCGCAGCAAATAATTAATACGTAAGCTTACAAAATTACTGCAAAAGTTTTTTGTCAGTGCATAGATCCGTTGGAAGATCCAGAAATTTCATTCTCGGTAGGTTTCACCCTAAGAAATCTGCTTAATTACAAATCACAGCCACAAAAGAAAGAAGTTTCTTGTCCGACAAGCTTTTTTATTACGTACCGTTCGAACAACTTTGCCGTGTTTTGATCGCCGGGATTTTTGTCCGGATGAAGAAGTTTGGCCTTTTGTCGAAACTCTGCGTTAATCTGGTCCGTAGAGGATAGTTCATCACAGTCTAAGAGAGCGTAAAAATCATCCGTTTTGATTTTGTTGATCAACACATCGAAGAAGTCATCCATCTTCGGACACCAATGCACAAACTTTCTCGTCGACGCAACAAGCAAAACAACAATAAAGTTTTTGATTGGGGGAGGGGATAGACAAAAAAATAGAAAAATCCAGGATTTTACATTTCGTCCAGATTTAAGAAAATTTTATTCCAACAGCATGTTTCAAAACTGAAATATGGTTTAAAATTGTAGATAATATAGGTACTGATAAAGACACAGGAAAAACAAATCTGTATTTCTGAGTGCCTTACCGTACCCTAGTTAGTTTTAAAAGGTGACATATCACGTGGTCACAAAGCGCTGAGTCGGGAAAGAGATGTATTGTAAATGCAGACAGATATTTTCGCTGTGTTTCTTCAAAGTTGATGCAATTTATGTGATCAAATGAATTGACTTCTTAAACAAGGGATGGCGGAATGCTCCGAAGGTAGTAACAGCACTATTACAGTTACTGAAGAAGCGACCGAGAGTCCTTCGGTATGTAAGCTTATAACATAGTCTTCTTCATTGACATCTTTAGTTCGAGTTAGAGTTTAGCGAAAATATTGCATTGTTTTCAGTGATTTGAACCATCAGTAATTTCTTTTCGGGCGCCTGTCTCTTCTCCCCACCCTGATCTACTAAATGGGTTAAATAATGTGTGTTGCTATGTTGTGTTGTGTTATCCTTGCATTATTAAGTCTAGTTTAATTAAGTTAACCGGCTCCTTATGGAAATCTCGACCTCAACTAATCGTAAAAGCTTCTCTTCGTAGCAAGTGCAACAGAGGCTTGTGCTGAAACTTAAAAAGCCCAAGACAGAGAAGAAAGTACAATGGGATGAAAGTGCTGTAGACAACGAGTTTATGGGAAAGAAAATATCAAAATGTAGGTGGAATTTTTAGCTTACTCTGGTAGCAAAGTAAACAGTAATTTTGTAATACCCTAAGGGGACAGGAAGCTTTGAACTTTCTCCCCCCAGTATCTTGTAGGCCCAGTTGCTCCAACTCTTCCCTTGTGGTGACCCAATGTTTGATGCATTGTTTCAACATCATTTTAATCAACTACTTCCCTAGGGATCTTGTCTTGTTGGGTATTCTTCTTCCAGCCCTCTCATCCTCTGCCTCTCTTTGTGCGCCCACCTTGGGGTGATGCTCGATATTCCAAGTCAATATATGCACTATTGTCTCGTTCTTTTGTGTGAAGTCTATTGTGTTATTGTGTAAGGGATAGGAATCATTGTTGTGTTCTTTGTGACGTAACTCGAGACTTGCTATTCACTTGGTATATCGTGCACCAGCCCTTAACCTTGTTTATTCCAAGTTCCCACCCCCTGTTCCCTTAAATCACTATGGTGCTACATGTAATCATTCTGGAATATTTTTGGTTGGATCCCAGATGCCTGTTGCCTTGAGGAGGAGTTGAATGGTTGAAGTCAAGACTAACATCAGGGGTTTCAATAAAAGCCGGTTACCGGCGGTCTACTGCCGTCTGTTTGGATTTTATTAATGAAAATACAAATGATATTAATAAAAAAAAGCAAATTCAACGATAACGACCAATGAAATTTTAACATGCAACAAAATCAGCACGTTTTTTGATGCCCAGAATGCTGGAAATCACATTTTTGAGCTTCTAGATTTCAATTTTTTCTGGGGGAGCATGCCCCCAGACCCCCCTAGGGGAAAGGGGCCTTGCAGCCTCTTTAGTGGTCACAACCGCCTACTACACCTTCAATGGATGCTTGCAACTAAAGTTATTGAAACCCATGTAAGATGTGTTTTTTTAATACTCAGGCTGGCTACAGCACTGGATAAAGTTTTTACTCTTCTTCTTTATTTACAGGCTGCTGTATTTATTCCAAGCCTAAGATGTTTGGAGACTCCTCTTCAGAAAGTGATAGTGATGATGAAGGATGTAACCATAATGCCTATTGCACTGGCCACAAAAAGAAAGGTCGTCGCAGTCATCACCACAATCATGGTGACAAAGGAGAGGGTTCATCAGGGTTGAATCCTGACCCAAGTGCTACTTAAATAACTCATCAAGACAATGAAACTTTTCCCAGAGAAAAGTTACACAATTATTTAATTTTTAATTCAGAGCTATTGTATACATTTTTATATACAGTGTGGTTTGCAGGATGAAATGAAAGAGTTACCAGGGTGCAGTTACAAGTGTTTAGCGTTCTATCACGAATGCTGTTCTCTGATTGGCTACGCTACTCGCTATCTATTCTGTGATAGATAGTGAGTAGCGTAACAGTGTGCACTTGTTAACAAAATGACAGCCGCTTTTTGGCATTTTCGAAGTGTTGAGAAGAGGATTTAGATTAAGTTTTGAACGACTAGTAGATTTATACTAAAACAATCACGTGATAGTTGACGAGGGCACAGCCCGAGTCAACCACAGGTAGCCCAAGCTCTCTGGTTACCGTCAACATGACATTGCGTAATGGCGTTATTATAAGAGTTTGTATGGGAAATACATCGATCCTACGGAATAGTTCAAAATAAGGGGAAAAAATAATAAAATCGACTTCCCTTTTCTTGTTGTGTGTATAACTTCTGTTTCCATGGCGTTTAGAGGCGTTTTATAGCGATTATAGCGAGATTTAGCTTCTCTGTATTCCTCTCTATATATAATTCCTCAAGGTAGGGCACTCGAGTGACAGAGCCCAGCAGATCGCCCGAAGGAATCCAGTTTCTCTTTATGGGATGAAAACATCCGCCAAGGAGCAATTTTAGCGTGCAGATCTCTCAAGGCTTTTCCATCGATAGCCGTCGAAAGATGCGTTGACTCTATGTTCCGTACACCGACCGTTTGAAATTAGCATAACGACGCGACCTTTGGGTTCAATTTACCTGCTAACCCGGTGGGAGAAAGGGATACTGTCCACCGCAACTGTTATACCTATCTTACCTTCTCCCACCGGGTTAGCAGGTAATTTGAACCCAAAGGTCGCGTCGTTATGCTAATTTCAAACGGTCGGTGCAAGGAACAAAGAGTCAACGCATCTTTCGACGGCTATCGATGGAAAAGCCTTGAGAGATCTGCACACCAAAATTGCTCCTTGGCGGACGTTTTCATCCCATAAAGAGAAACAAAGGTTAGAGCATCTATTAACCTTGATCTGGGTGGAATCTTGAGGCGATTGGATCCTTTGGGGCGAATTTATGGCTGGATTCCTTCGGACTATCTGCTGGGCTCTGTCACTCGAGTGCCCTACCTTGAGGAATTATATATAGAGAGGAATACACAGAAGCTAAATCTCGCTATAATCGCTATAAAACGCCTCCAAACGCCATGGAAACAGAAGTTATACACACAACAAGAAAAGGTAAGTCGATTTTATTATTTTTTCCCCTTATCGATGTATTTTCCATACAAACTCTTATAATAACGCCATTACGCAATGTCATGTTGACAGTAACCAGAGAGCTTGGGCTACCTGTGAGTCAACTATCACGTGATAGAAATCTCGGGCTCACAGTCTAATTGTTAATTAGAGAGGGCTTTTTAGGGGTCGAAATATTCCTAGACTTTTTACCTGTGTCTAGTGATAGGCAGAATATTTTTTTGCCAGTCTCAACCAACATCCAACTTTTGCCGAGTAGTCTGATAACTACCACATGAGTACTGCACAGGTGAGCATGAGTGCCAGTGGAAAATGGATGAAAGTATTATTCAGATTGATAAATTCTGAATTTCTAAGGATTTTCTTGCCTGTCACCAGTGACAGGTGGACAGGCGACATTTTGACCCCTGGCTTTTTCTTTTTTTCACGAAGGTTTCATTCCAAGAGGTTGCGAGTAAGATGAACAGCATAAAATTATGTCAATTTCTTTGTTGTTCCCAGTTGTTATTGTAAATTTAATCTCACTGTACTATTTAGAAACATAATATATATTAATTGTATATGGATTGCATAGACACCAGAAATGTAAATAGTGTAGTGCCCCTTAAGCCAAAAGCTGGCCGTTTGAGAGATCATGCTGACTACAACACCAGGTACACGTAGATTGCTTTTTGGGCCAAACTTATTAGCTCATAATTCCTTTTAATAGCTTCCTGAAATTTATCACAATCTCTATTATCTTTTCATTACTTATTGAAATGTTAACCAAGATTTGGTCTTGAAACATAACTTTGTATATGGAAGATTTAGAAAGAAATTAAGCCCCATCTGTATGTGGCTTTCTTTGAAATAAACTTTTATCAAACTTTAAATGCTGTTTTCTTTCGAATAATTTGACATATGCATAGTACAAACATAATGATTATTATTAATTAATTTTACCTGCCATGCATGCAGTTTGAAAACATTTCTGGAGGAGCATGCCCTCTTAGAGACATTCACATGCTTGTGAATTAGGTACTCCAAGAACCCCCTCCCCCTCCCCAGCATTCAAGCGTGCATTTGAGTTTTCATGTCCCGAATGATGGTCGCTCACCATCCCAGAAATCTGGGACAAGTCAGGAAAATAGAAACATCCCCAATTTTTCCAATTTGTCACTGACTATCCCAGGATGTCTATGATTTCAAATTTTTAGTAGTAGGCAAACTCTGGGATGGCCAGCAAACAGCAAAATCCCTTATTGTCTGGGATTTTCCCCACACATAAAAACCAGCTTTAATCGACTTAATCTTGTTGTATAAGAAACAAGCCACTTTTAATTATGATAATTAATTAATTAATTTTAAATTAATTTTTAACTCTTAAAAGAATTAACAAATTCATCCCAGAAAAAACCAAAAGAATATTTTAAAGAAAAACCTATTTGAATATTAAGCTGGTCTATTATTTGCCCTTTTCTATAAAGTATTCTACTACCTCGGGTCATGCCATGTTTTAATTTATCCCTAAGGCAGTCTCGAACTTCTGCAAAGTATTCACGTTGAAAAGGAACAATATTAACTTCCGCAATAAGCCAAAAGGTTTACTGTTTAATCTTCGTGCTGGTACAACCAGCTTTTATGGAAAAATGTGGAGAAAGAGAGGTTTTAAGCAAATATAAAGTAAACTGAAGGAATTTTCCTACGATCCCAAAGCTACTGGTGCAATACAAGTGGCTTGATGAATGCGTGGTTTGCAAAACGTTTTGTGTAAAATTAAAGAAAGACGGCTTTGAAAATTATATTTTCTTCAATTTCACGAAGATTGACCTTTAATAATAGTCAATACCGCTCAAACAGCCATTGCACAAGAAAAGCTTACCAAACGGAAGTCTATGAACACTGTGACGAAGTGACCTTCATTGTTCTTGAAATCGATGGTAACATCCCGGGGGGGGGGGGGGGGTACTCCCTATAATGGCCTATACGGGGAGGCTCCGCCCGAAAGGGGTACCTTTTTCAGGCTTCAGGTATATAAAAGGGTAGGGAAATCGGTCATTTAGGTATTTAAAAGGGCCTTTAATTACAATTTTTTGAATAGACGCCCCTGAAGGTTGTAGAAGTTCATTAATTAAGCACCACATGAAAACTAGAACAAGACGTCCTAATATAGGTATGTGAAAGGGGTACCTTTTTTCAATAAAAGGTATATAAAAGGGGTACCTTTTCTGCCAAAATGGTATATGAAAGGGTAAGGGGTTGGACCTCGGGGCGGAGCATCCCCGTACAAAACTTTGTTAAGTACCCCCACCCCCCTGGGGGTAACGTAGTCTTTTTCGGGATTTGCGAAAAAAGTCTGCTGCACTATATCACCATCTTTTGCTTTGATGTTGACCATTAGATTTAAACTGCAGTTTTTGATTAAGAACGCAAATAAGACGAGCGACTGAACCGAAAGCACAGTAGATCCAATAAGTGCAATCTTGAAAAGTGCAAGGATTGATGGGTTGGAGTGGGGAGAGTACCACTTCATCAATGGCCTGCGCGGCAGGGGGTGGCCTTCACCCTCATCCAACCCAAATCTTGACTTTCTTTAGCGGCAAAAACGAGGTTTTAGCTTCAACTACCGAGGTTGAGCTTTCTTTGCTTTAAAAGAAAGAAGAAAGCATCTGGGACCAGGGTAAAAGATTCTAACCCCCTGAAAAATAAAGTTTTTAGAAAGGCATTTTTCATGCTGATCAATCTTTATAGAAATATTATGCCAACCATGTAGGCCAACAATATTTGGCTATAAAGTGCGACAAAATTGGCGATTTACACCAAAGTGTTTAATAAATGGATGCTTATCTTCTCAAAGTAACTTACTCTGTGTTGTTCCCCAAGGCTCTATTCTTGGCCCTCTCCTTTTCCTTATCTACATAAATGATTTACCGAACTGTTTAAAATTCACTACCCCCTGTTTATATGCAGACAATACTCAAATCTTTACCTCTAGTTTTGATATTGGTGTGCTTGCCAATAATATAAATTCTGATTTAGAAAATCTAAGTGACTGGCTCACTGTTAATAAGCTCCAATTCCACCCTCTGAAAACTAAGTTAACGGTTGTTGGGTCAACATATAATTTGAATAATAAATCTGGAGATTTATCTGAATGTAATGTCCATTGATAATAATTTGGTTTTGCACGTACTCTCTAACAAATGTTTGGGAGTCCTACTAGATGAAAAGCTTACATTTGAAACTCATATTGAATATATATGTAAAAAGGCATGTGCTGGCATAGGAGCTTTGAGAAGAATTAAGCCTTTTGTCCCCCTCTGCACCCTCGTAACTTTATAGAGATCACTCATTCAACCTTATTTTGACTACTGCTCACCCCTATGGGATACATGTGGTAAGCAACTGAAAAATAAATTACAAAAAATTCAAAATCATGCAGGAAGGGTTATTACAGGCTCTTCATATTATGATGTTAGGTCTGCAGATGGAATACCCTTGAAACCAGGCGCTTCTATACAAAGGTTACCCTTATGTATAAAATCCTCAATGATCTATCTGCCCCCCAATTGAGTAACTCCTCTGTAAAGCTCAATGATAGTAACGTAAATTACAATCTTAGGAATATTGAGACTGATCTAGCACTTCCAAAGCCAAACACAAATTAAGTATAGTGGTGCAATGCTCTGGAACAATCTTTCCTATGAGGTAAAAACAACTCAGTCGCTTTCAGATTTCAAACACAAACTTTCATGCCTTCTAATGGATCAAAATGATTCCATCTAATATACTTTTATTAAAAATTTTCAATCAATTATTTAAATACATATATACTTTATTGTAACGTGTTTACCTATGCCCCACCTGGAAACCAGCTTTAGTTGTGTGGCTAGCGTAGTGAAATAAAGTTGTATTGTATTATTGTATTGTAAGGCAACCTTGAAGAGTCTGACCCTCCCACTTTGTATCATGCACCTCTATTATTGTTATTGTTATCACAAACAGCAATTGAACAAAAAATAATGAACCCCCCCAAAAAAAATAATTAGCAAGGAGTATATTTCTGTAAAGATGTGACCTGCTTTAATTCAACATCCATGGAAACAGATGTGTTGGTCGCTAAAACTTGCTTTTTGGGGGTCCCGAAAATGCCGGTTTGACTCAAGCAAACGTGCAATGCATATTGGGTGGGTCAGATTCTTTAACAATTCAGGCTATGGCACAATGTTGCTCACTTCGTGAAAGCCACAGGGAAAGGTAGCAGTAAAGAGAGTGGACAAGGTGACCTCAATTGGAACAAGAGCTAGCTTCAAGCGAGTGGTTTCCGGTCAAGTTTAATTGCCTTCGTGATAGTAGACTCCTAGATATCTTTTCTTTTACTAAAAATTTCTCTCATTTTCATGAGTTACTCCACTGCATTCTGACAAATCTATTGAAATTCTGGAGCAACTTCAGAATACCCCGCAACTAATTTGCATATCCTCTCAACGCTTTAGAACGAGGAAAACAGAAATAAGAAGAATTTAGTCATATGCAAATTAGTTGCAGGGTATTCTGAAGTTTAGCCGAAATTCTTTTACATCCATGCCTTTTTGTATGTTACCACTCTACTAATTTAAATACTTATTACGATTAGATTTGATACATAATCTTTACCTTTATGTTATATCATTGTTATGTTACTTGTTGGTCTTATTCAGTACAAGTCATTATTTTGAAGGACTTGATCAAATCCTCAAAATGGGTTTGGATGAAGCATGGGGACAGTGCACATTGGTAATTGCGGTCATTTCCAGTTTGCACGCCACTGGATGAATCATTTGAACCATCAAGGATCCATGGTCCTCCATCTGTACCCTTTGGAAGTGTGCCATATTTGTTGAAAGATTCACCATCAATGCTCATCCTGCAGAAGGTACCACTCAGCTCCGCCATCTTGCCATTGGGGTTCTCACTACTTGCCATAGGATACCCAATAGTATTCCATTCGGAAATTGGTGTACACTGCTGATGTGTTAATACTTGAATTGGAAGCACCACCTCATCGACATACTTTCCAATATCTGGGTCCTTGTCAAGTCTTATCACGCCCAAATCATACTTAGCTTGCATGTTATTGGGATCCCAGTTTGGATGAACAATCCATGCTTCTCCTCGGCCTCCTGGTACTTGAGGATAACTTCCAAAAGGTCTTGTACTTGGAGCAATAAAACCAGGAATAAAAAGAATTTTCTCCGCTCGATTGTTGTCCCTTTCCAGGCAGTGTGCCGCAGTCATAACAACGTGAAGCTGTGATGAAGTATTTGCAACCCAAGCAGAAGCAAAGCTCTCTCTTTCACCTGAAGGGCCAACTTTAACGTAGAACAATTTTCCCACGCTTTTGTACGGAAACGTTTTCACTTTGGAGTCAGGAACAATCGTCATAGATGCAACGCCTTGTGCAGTCTTGACGTGTTCACCGTATGCATGTTCCTCAGGTTGTGCGGACGCTATTCGTGCTGGAGTCCAGTAATCAAGAATCGCTTGAGCGCTGTGAGCGGATGTTGTGGTTAAGTCCAGGCCAGGTTCTGGCGCAGCACTAAGCATCCGCTCAGTAGTCCAGTAGGAGAGAATCTGACGGCCAAACTCATCACTACTAGACATCTTGTCAACAGTATGGAAAGGCAAAGACGGCAATTTGTCTGTTATCGCTTTTCGATTTCGATTTTGATCCCCGATGACCCTTTTAACTTCACTTGAGGAGAAACGCTCGAGGAGAAAGTGAAAAACGTGAAGGCTAAAATAGGTGAGTCAGCGGTAGTGTCTGTGCTACAACAACTTCCGGTTTAATTACAGTCAAAACGGGTCAAGCGTTCCTCTCACGAGTGGATTAATAATTTCATTGTTGCAAATTTGATTTCAGGAATCATTTCAATAATCTGGTTTTTGGATGAATAATGCAAAATTCAAATCAAGCCTGAGTTCAAAACTCGAATTTTGATTGGATTATTGCTCACTTCTGGTGCCAGGCTGGCGTGAGAATTTGACAGGTTTACAATTTGCATAATCTGCTAAGGTCGCCAACATGCCTTTCCTTTTAAATTCATTTCTTCGTCCAATCTTTGGAATTCGAAAAAATAAACTGTCTCAAGTTTGAAGATACTGGTAAGATTGCAGAAAGGTACATGTAATGTTGCTAGAGTGAAATGACCGTTGTTTGATAGATTAATTATGCAAACCAGAAGAGTAAACCGGTGAAATTCTCACGCCCGCCTGGCACCGGAAGCCAGCAATATTCCAAACGAATTCAAGTTTTGAACTGACGCTTGATTTGAAGTTTCCATTGTTCATCCGACGAACAGATTATTGAAATGATTACTGAAATCAAATTTGCAATAATAAACTTAACCTACTCGTGAGAGGAACGTTTGACCCGTTTTGACTGTAATACCGGAGCTCCGGCTGCCAAGCGGAGCCCCATAAGCATCCCATATATGGCTTGGAAACAAAAGGAAACCCATTGCCGGATTTCATACGTCGGGGGCCTGGGTACAATCGGTGTATTATGGGATTAAGGGACGGACCATTAGAAAAGTGATGGGGGGGGGGAGGGGAATTTTCAGCTTGCACGAATTTTTTTTTTTCGCTCACGGCTTGTGCAGGAATTTTTTTTCAGGTGAAACCCTCTGCGCGAATTTTTTTTCAGACAAATATTGCTTTTTGAAAAGGTCATAGACAGCCCAACACAAACTCCCCTATGTGGTTTTACGGTAGTGGCACGTAAGCCTCTAAACCGGGCCTCTAAAGTTTTGTTCTGGCGAGTTTGTCTTTGAGCGATTAACCTTTTTGAAAAGTTAATAGACAGGCCAACACAGACTCTCCTTTGTGGTTTTACGATAGCGACACGTAAACCTCAGCAGTTTTGCTCAGACGAGTATGTCCTAGAGCGAAGATAGTCTGCCTGCCAATGAAAACCACACTTTGTGCTTCTTCTTTTTTTTAAAGTACCAGTGGCAGTGTTAATGTTGCTGTTTATGTGGTTAACACTTACTACTACGTGTGAATGACTTTTTCATTGTATTATAGATTTCTTATTCAAGGCACGGGCTCCTGTTCAAGGGGATAAGACTCATCCTCTAATTTTTATTCTGAGCATAACGAATTTTATAGCATATAATATTTACAAAGATACCAGATTCTAATATTAATTTATTACAAATTTTATTTTATTATTTCCATTACAATACAGTATACAGTGTATGTTGTAGCACAACGAGCCAGACGTCCTTTGCAACCAAAAACAGACCTTGGATCCCGTGGAGATGAAGAACTTTTAGTTCTACATCTCCACGGGATACCAGTGGCTTGTAACATTCCAGTGTAATCATATCCCTGGCAGTGATGGTTTGTGTTCCACAAAACGCGTCATGTGTCCAGACACTTTGAAAATCAGTTTATGTTATGCAGTCAGAAATTCTCAAAAATTACGCTCACGATTACTATGCGTGATAGAAATCACGAGCTCATAATCTTACTGTTTTCAAGTAATGCGAAGCGATTCTGGAAACTACACGACCGAAAAATCACTATCACGAGTTTGTTACATATCCAGAAGCACTCAACAACTGTACTGCATGGACTTCAATGAGACTGGGTGAACCAGAACCCACCACAGCATGTTCCTATAATGCAACGCACGACGGAAAAACACTTTGACGATTTTGTTACATATCCCAAAGCACTCAGCAACTGTATTGCATGGACTTCAGCCTGGGTGAACCAGAAAGGACATGTAACATGTTCCTATAATGTCACGCACGACGGAAAAATCTCTATCACGATTTTGTTACATATCTCGAATTACTCGTGAACTTCAGCCTGGGTGAACCTGAAAGGATATGTAACATGTTCCTATAATGTACGTTACGCACGTCGGAAAAATAACTTTTTGACGATTTTGTTACATATCTTGAAGCACTCATCAGCAACTGTGTTGCATGGACTTCAGCCTGGGTGAACCCGAAAATATCCTGTAACCCTCGGCAACGTCAATTCTACGTGGACGTTTGCGTGGGCAAACCAGAGAGCATTTATAATATGTACCTATACGGATTTTCTATGTATCCGAAATAATTGTCTTTCAGAAAACTATTGTACGATGGACTCAGTATAGGGTCTAACTCACAAATGAAAACAGTGATTTTTAGTACCTGTCTAGTCCCCATACTATCTAAAAGCATGACAATCCGTGTAAGTTAATTATCATATAAATGAAAGATTAATCTAATGATATAACTTGGTACCTTCGTCTTGTTGTCTTGATTCGATGCTCTACGAGGTTGGTCACGGCTAGCGCTAGCTGAAGACACTTTTTGGTTCTCTCTGTCGTTCTCAGGTGATTGAATTCATGTACAAGCCAATCGCGGTTGTCGGTTTTGTTTGGTTTTCAACAACTGTTTAATGGTTTGCCGCAACAACAAATCCAAACGTATATCCAGGGGCAGCTTCTTTGTTGTTCTTCCCGCGAAAGGAAAACAAGCGCGCCTTCTTTAACTCCACGAGGAAAATTCGACTGAAAACTGGATCAATTTCGCACAAATGCGTCAGGAGAAACACCATATCTTCTAATTCGGGAGGCAAGTCTCGTTTTGTGCCCGTTTTCAATGACCGATGACGGGTTCATTGGAAGTCGAAGTCTCCATTATGTGTAAGCGAACAATAATCCCGCGTTGTGAAAATTTATTATAAAAAAATAAATTATGCGGCCAGATCATATCTGAAAATTACCAGGTTACTTATAGTACACAGTTTCTTTTATTGAAAGCAATTATCGCAAACCACAATAGAACCGCAAAATTCTTGCGATGACAGCAACCTAACAGATAAATGACGTCACGCCATAGCAACCGGACCTGGACCTTCCTTCTGCATGAATTTTTTTTCTTTACCTTCTTCTTTGCACGAATTTTTTTTCTTGACAATTTCCCTTGCATGAATTTTTTTTTGGTTTTTTCCCCTCCCCCCCCCCCCCCATCACTTTTCTAATGGTTCAGAAAGAGCACACCAAGCTTTACAAAATCCTCAAGTTTCATGTTAATTGGGCCAATATTGAACGAGATACAGCCATTCAAAAACTTCAAAATTTGCAAAGAAATGTATGGATTTCCGGACAAGTGTCCGGCAATCCATACATTTGTTACTAAATTTCGAAGATTTTGAATGGCTGTATCTTGTTCAATATTGGCCCAATTAACACGAAACTTGAGGATTTTGTAAAGCTCGGTGTGCTCTTTCTGAATATATGGGTCTTGTGTTGTTAATCCCATAATACACCAATTGTACTCAGGCCCCCGACGTATGAAATCCGGTAATGAGTTGATTTTCTCATGGTTATCATGGCTAGCGGTATTGCTCGTGGGCGCGTACGCACGATGGCGGCGACGGAGTCGCGCAACATGGCAGCCATACTCCAAAGGTAAAGACTTGTTTCCATATCTCAAAGTTCCCTCTCCCTATTCACTTACACTTACATGAAATTTATAGTGCGTTTACTGAAACCGGGGCCACCCAGACAACGAAAACCAATCAGATGGCAGAACCGAAACAATAGATTCAAACATTTTCAAATCCGGCCAATCAAACGCCCGGTACAAAACAATGAAATCTCAACTTGTTCGTAGTGATGCTCGCGAGTACGGTATCTGCAATAAATAATTGTTAGAAAATTTCATGTTACCTTACTTTAGATTTTACATCTCAACGGTGGTAAATTCATTACATTGACCGTTTTCAACTGTGAACGTATGGGCAAAAAAAATTCTTTACGATTTTTTGTTTCGCTCCTGTTGTCTGTACGTGTTTCAATTTTTACACAGCTTTCGGTTGTCATTACCGTGAAATTCACCACGCAGTTCTCGGAAAAATGATTGCGTTCACTGTCTCAGAAGATGTACAGTTCGGAGTTTTAGCTTCCTTTATGGGTTATCACTGTATTGAAATAACATCTTCATCGAAAATTCTTTCTGCGTTGTACTATCAAAGACTCAGCGTGTAAAATTACTAAGCAAAAGCAAACGACGGCGCCATTGGAACCTTCCCTTCTCAGAGACCATTTCAATGGTTTCTTTGAAACAGTCGCAACAATATTCTGGCGGTAGATGTCCATGACGGGTGTATGTAAAACGCGGAACCCACCCGGAACCTGCCGGAACCACCCGGAACCTACCGGAACCACCCGGAACCTACCCGGAACCCCCCGGAACCTACCCGGAACCACCCGGGACCAACCCGGAACCTACCCGGAACCACCCGGAACCTACCCAGAACACCCGGAACCTTGACAGAAAACCAAAATAAAAAAAAATCAAATAAACGAACCTGACGATACTGAAGAACTATACCAGTCTGCTTTCACCAAAACCGAGGAAACTTGTCTTTTTGCCAGGTAGCAACATTTCCTTCTACAGAAACCCTGAGAAATCTGACTGTTTCCTGAGTTCCGTAACATTAAAAGCTAATCGCTTTCCTAAAATTGGCGCGGTTTAATTAACAGTGCTTTATTAAAAGACCGAACGGAACTATCATGACGAGCTAATTAAAATTCTTTCCTCGCCGGAAACAAGTCCAGAAATGAAGAGGGAAGGGCAGGTTCATTAGCTTTCGTTTAGGTATTCTAGCTAAATCAAGAAATCTAATATTCTAACTGAAAAAGGTTTCCTGGTCGTATCGTGGATTCTTAGGTGGTGGCGAATGGTCTTTCCGATCCGAGAAAGACTCTACAGCATTCCTCGTGCGAGTCTTTCAGTTGATCTCTGGAGAAAAACGAGGGCGACTTGCCATGCTTTTATCACTCAGGCGTTTGTGACTCCTCCAGTTCTCAAAGTAATTTCATTGCGATTGTGTTTCCGTAAATCCTGCGCTCGGCGTTATGAGTGTTTTCGAGTGTTTGCGACGCTATATCTGTTTGACTTCCTATGCATCGTGCATCGTCTGCATCAAGCAGTTGTTGGTTTTCCTTGAGAAGAGGGGCTATCCACACTAGCGATTTTTGTGAAATCTACTCGTGTCGCAGTATCCTCATTCAAACTAATATAGCTTTGTAAATCTGTCAAACATGTCAGCACGTTTCTCATTGAATTTCGTCTTCGTAGTGTGATGGAAAACTTCAAGTAGTGCAAAATTTTTGCCTCTTTATTGCCATAAATCTTGCTCATATTGGTACAGGAATTAATAAGGTGGTGCATTTAAAAAAATTAAATTCTCCCGTAAATCAAGTTTTCTTGCTGAAGAAGCGTTTCGCAGCATCTGATTTATTGACAAGGAAACCAAATTGTGTTTTTTTCTTAGAAAATTAGATTTCTTGTTTTAGCTAGATTACCATTCAAAGTGTGAAAAATATCCCCTTTTTTTCTTGATGTTTTCGTGCTCATCGTGCTTGTGCTCATTCATCTTTAAAGGCCCGGCGCGAATTTGTGATGTCAGACACGTGGATTTAGGTGCGAGATGAGGCTGCTATAGCAACTTGACAGAGAACAAGGCCGTGTTTTTTTTAACTTTTTCATTTCTTTACTTATAATTTTTTCTCGTTTCGGTCGTTTCGTTTCGGCCGTTTCGTTTCGGTCGTTTCGCAAGTCTCGTTTCGGCCGTTTCGTTTCGTTTTTTCGGGTTTTAGTACGTGCCATCGTTATGTATATGCCATCGTTATGGGTTGATTACGAAGAACAATTAAGAAAGTAGTTTAGATAAATGAAGCCTACTGGTTAAAGGAACCATAAGTTTTTCGAGTTAACCTCTAGTAACTATTTACAGTTATTTTAATAAAAAAGGAGCAGCAATGAAGAAAGAGACCAGACTCAGTTAATAATGCATATGCTTGATGATATTAAGGACGGTGCCTACTATTGTTATTGCGCATACGGTCTGCGCATCTCGAGATACTCGGATTTCCTATGGGTGGTGCTTATAATATAGGGATATTTTTGCGCGGTTCAAAACTATGCGGAGAAAGTAGAACTTAGCAAGTGCTCTTGGTATCCAAAAAGAAAATTGGGGGTAACCACGCATTTTTCAGAGATAATTAAGCTTCAATTGGGAAAAAAACGCCATACATTGCTTTGTATTTTAAAGCTTTTTACAAATATTGCCGATTAATTATCTTCGAAAAATGCGTGGTAACCCCCAATTTTCTTTTCGGATTTCAATAGCACTCGTTATGATTTGCTTTTCCCGCATATTCAGTGAACCGCGCAAAAATACCTTTGAATTAATAGGCACCGTCCTTAAGTAATGTTTAAAAATGGTTTTACGCAGGAGCCAGCTCCTGTTTTAGGTAATTCCTAAGAGTATTTTTTAGACAGTAGATATTGTTTTACTTCTTTAGCAAAGGAAAATGTACTGAGATCTTTCAAGTGAAGAGGGATATCACGCCTGAGGTCAATCGCCCTATAGGAAAGCATTTGTTTCCCAGCGTTGGTTCGAATGCATGGTTTGCAGAAATTTGGCCGGCTTTGATGCGTATCTTGTGTTGTATGTATGTCGGCTCTTGGCATATTGAAAAAGGTTGCAAAACACCTTTGGTAAGAGCCCTTTATGCCACATGTGCGTAAATTTAAAAGCATGGAGGTTGTAAACATTATCTACTGTTAGGCGCAGTGAAACAACCAGAACTAAACTAAGTCACTCACTAAGACAGGAACTTATTTTCCAAGGTCGTTCGTTTCAATCAAATAATGGTAAAATTCCCTTGTGTTTACATATGAGAGAACAAGTTTCCTCGGTTTTGGTGAAAGCTGACTGATATAGTTCTTCAGTATCGTCACGTTCAGATTCATCGTCTCTGATGATAGCCTCTTTCGCCTCGCTCATGGTCGAATTATAGAAAAATGTGGAAGCTCTCTCGCTGACTTGCACAACGCGCGTGGTTTCCAGTCAAAATAAAATATTTGTCTTTGCACTTTGACCTTTGGCATGGCGAACACTCCGTTAGTCACGTGCCATCCTGTTCTTTTTTAGGTGAAAACTACTTATTTTTATTTCATTTCTTTTTAGTTTTATTATTTTCATTTTGTTTCTTTATTACTTTTATTTGATTTTTATTATTTTGGTTTTCTGTCAAGCTTCCGGGGGTTCCGGGAAGGTTCCGGGTGATTCCGGGGGTTTCCGGGTAGGTTCCGGGTGGTTCCGGGTAGGTTCCGGGTGGTTCCGGCAGGTTCCGGGTGGTTCCGGCAGGTTCCGGCTGGGTTCCGCGTTTTACATACACCCGTCCACGACTGACATTCTTACGCAGCTTTTCTTTTCATATATTTTCTAAACCAGCCAACTGCCCCTTAGAAATCGCAGCATTCAATCATGGGGCTCCTGATACAATAAAATTCAAGCCTGTGAAAGTACTAACGATTTGAACTTGACAATTTATTGATAAGCGACACCGAAGTCGCGTGAGATATCACAAAGAACTAGTTGAGATTTCTTTGTTTTGTACCGAACATTTGATTGGCTGGATTTAAAAATGTTCGAATCTATTGTTTCAGGTCTGCCATCTGATTGGTTTTCGTTGTCTGGGTGGACCCGGTTTCAGTAAACGCACTGTAGTTTCTGCACAACAAATGTTGTCGAAGTGCAAGTCTCTTCAATTATAAAGGAAAAAAAATTTTTCGATGTGACGGGAGTGATTCGAACCCGCGGCGTCAGATCGGTAATCTTCTCTCCTAACCACTAGACCACCTAAGATTTGCTGCAAAATCATGGTTTGATTTACAGCGCTGATTATATTACCGTGAACACCTAAAATATGTCTGGAATGTTTATTGTGTTGTAACCAATCACATGCGAGATATTCATACCACAGAAACCACAGGCAACGAACCGTTTCCTTAATCGGCCACGGAACAAATTATTTTTGTTTTGTTTAAGATACAAACTGCCTTATTAGGGATTTAAAACACCGCTGTTCCCCAAGATCAGTGCTGAGGACCGCACCCAGGTCATCGTTCGAGTTTAGAAAGAAAAAATTTAGAAGCCAACGCGACGCGACGGCGACCAGCTTTCCATGTAACGACATCACATGATGTTAATAAAAAATCAACAATCGTGATTAGCATAATCCTTGCCAATATTTTTTGTAAAACAAGGGTTGATTTGTGTGGGCTAACAATTGAACCCTCGAACTACTGTGCCGGCAGAAGTTCCTTGATCGCAAGATCGCAAACTGGAAAGACCGCCGAACAAATTTGCGATCAGGCGTAACTAATTATTCCGATTTCGATCGTTACAAAAAGTTTGAAAATTCGCACGCCAAACCGTCGCGTGCGTCCGCCGGCACATCGGCTTTGTAATTTATTTCAAAATCGCTCAAACCTGTATTTTTCGCTATTGTAGCACATACTGCAAACAAATGGGAAGGAAAAGTAATTGTTTACTTGCTTGTAAAAAGACTGAATGTTAAAACAAAACGAAAATAATTTGTTCCGTGGCCGTTACGAAACCATTCGTTACCTTGTGGTTTCTGTGGTGTGAAGATCTCACATGTGATTGGTTACAACACAATAAACATTCCAGACATATTTTAAGTGTTCACGGTAATATAATCAGCGCTGTAAGTAGTAATGCGAACACTCTATATAAAGAAGCTAACCATTAACGCTAATCCTAATCAGTATTTTCAGTGCTTAGGCCTAATCAATATTTTCAGTGCTTAGGCCTCATCAGTATTTTCAGTGCTTAGGCCTAATCAGTACTTTCAGTGCTTAGGCCTAATAAGTATTTACTTTGTGTACGCATCACAACGTATCCAAGGGCATTTTGAGATATGGAAACAAGTCCTAACCTACTCCAAATAATGGTTTGACAGAGATATGTAGCCTTGGTTTACTCCGTACTTCTTTGATATTGGACATCCATGTTATGATCAACTGACACCTCTCAAAACAAGGTATCCGCTGACCACTATCACGTGACCATATTGCGGGCTCAAGTTAACAGCTCATCGAGGTCAAGTGTTTTTTTAAGTTGACCGCTCAGCAGGTACCGGTTTTTCGACTGGATCGCGGGCTCACGTCTGGTTAACTTGTTGAAAACAGGGCAGGATTGTTCGGAAGCCGGTTGATGTTCGCCCAAGATTAAACGTTAACCGAATTACAACTTTTTCTTCTATGCAAATGTTTTTGCTGCTTTTTTTGTGTATATGGTGATCATTGAAACTCAAAACAGAAGGCCAAACAATTTTCAGAAGTTACAAAACTCAAATCAAAATTCTACTTTTTCCTGGGTTAGCTTAATCGGACTCTGAACAACCCGGTCCAGGAGCTACGCTTTTAGGCTGGCCTAAATCTATATATATATTATTTGCATGCAACCTGATATCGCCCACATGTAACCATGCTCGTTACGAGTTGCCAAATTCCTGCCCCGCCTCATGCAAGAAAATCTTTTTTAGGAAAGAAGTTTTATCTCTCGTGGGTTCTTCCAAAGTGTATGAAAGCTCCTGGTCAAGTTTCTCTCCTGGGAAATTCTTCATCCCCAACAGGTGACTATTAAGGTACAAGAAGCCCAGGGAAAGAAGGCGAGAGCGAGAGAAGACAATTGCGACTGGTTTCTATCATCCATTAATACCAAATTTGCTGTTTGTGATCGGCCGCTATGTGACATCTTATCATCTCATTTTTAATTTTTGGCGAGGCAGCGGGGAGGGAGGTGGGGAGAGTGGATTTTCGTCGTTTCAACAGGAGCAAACTAATTCGCTCTCGGTTTTGAACGATGTTTTCCTCGTTCCGTCCGTTTCGGTACCGGGGTTTCGGTCGAGACTGTTCCGTTCCTCCCAGTTTCTTTGAGATTCTGATAGCCAATTTGTGTGGGGAGTATTTGAATTTTCATTTTTTCGCTTCATTATTTTACTTCGGTCATTCAGTGGGGGGTCGCACTAGAGCGAATTTTTTTTTTTGGTCGGTCCGAAGACCCAAAAATATTGGCACTGACCAAATTTTTTTGGGCTCATTTTCCGGTCGCACATGAAGCCACACAACAAGGCTAAATTTTTGAGTAAACACTTATAAAACGCTTTTGTAAACAATGATGAAATGTTCGTGCGCTTCTACTGTGCATCAATTTTCCTAAGTAAACATGCAGTTGACATGTTAAATGATTTTTGTTTTCTTTGGGCGATTTTGGAAAAATCTGCCTGCCCCACCCATACACTACGGCGTCTTTGATCTTTTTGGTCCACTGACAAATTTTTCCAAATTTTGCTCGTAAGAGTCGCACTAGGGAAAGCTCCAATTTCGACCCAATTTTTGGTAAAACAAACAGAATTCGCCCTAATTATAACCCTAAAAGATTTCATGTTGGGCGGAATTCGAATATGTTTACTTTATAAATAGATCAATATTGTTCGCCTAGTCAAAACAACATAAGTCAAGATCTATTGTAAAGAATCGGGCTGTGATTGGTCAAAAAATTTCGCCCCTTGGCCCCGCCTGAAGACGTCGATCGCGCTGACGTTGTGCTTAATATTCTTACAGACCGCGTCCTCTACTCCTCTTCATATAGCTGACCACAACAAGAAACATAATTTAACCCCAAATAGTGTTACGACTCTTTATTACACGGATAATATTCAAGTTACATTTTCTTAAAAACCAAAAGAAAATTACAAAGGAAAAATCAAGGACTTAATTTCGCTGTTTCCCCGTTGGCGCTTCTATATAAAAGTGCTGCTTATGGAAATCCGATTTCGTTTAATCACTTCTGCTGTTACATTTCCTTGACCTTACTGTTATATTATTCTATTATGTAACTCATTTATTTTGTAGTCTCATGCACCTCAGTGTCCGGCTCTGGAGGAGTGCGGAAACAATTTTTGCTACTGAAGGTCAAGCCAGCATTATTATTCTGAACTCATTGATAATCACGCCGAAGGCTTCAAAAAGTTGCTCAGTTTTTATCCCGTATGTTCATTTTAAAATGCGTTTTTCATAAGGATCCTAAACAGAAATGACAACCATATCATTTTACTCGGGGTTGGGTTTGATATTTCTATATCCGCCTTTTTTTTCTACTTTGTAACTTTACTCCAGCTAGTCTCATTCAGTTTAAATCACGATTTTGAAGAACTTGATCAGTTCCTCTGCAGAAGTTTTGAAGTATGGGGATACTGCACAATCATCAACGTTTCCAGCCTGGATACCGTTGGACGATTGATCGGAACCAGCAAGGATCCATGGACCACCGCTTGTAGCCTTTGGAAGAGTGCCATATTTGTAGAAAGAACCGCCATCGCTGCTCATCCTGTAGAATGTACCACTCCGCTCTGCCATTTTCCCGTCGGGGTTCTGACTGCTTGGAACGGGAAACCCAATTGTATTCCATGAAGAAGTTGACGTGTAGTGCTGATTTGCTAATATCTGAATGGGTATCACAACCTCATCGACATACTTCCCAGTGTTTGGATCCTTGTCAAGTTTAATCACGCCTGAATCATACTTAGCTTGGATGTTATTGGGATCCCAGTTTGGGTCAACAAACCATGCTTCTCCTTTACCGCCTGGTATTTGAGGATAACTTCCAAAAGGTTGTGTATTTGGAGCAATAAAACCAGGAATAAAAAGAATCTTTTCTGCGTGTTCATTGCCCTTTTCCAGACAGTGTGCAGCAGTCAAAACAACGTGGAGCTGTGATGAGACATTTGCTACCCAAGCGGAAGCAAAACTATCTCTTGTACCGGATGGGCCAACTTTAACGTAGAACAATTTCCCCACACTTTGGTAAGGAAACGTTTTTACTTTGGAGTCAGGAACAATCTTCAGTGATCCAGCACCTTGTACTCGTTGCCCACTTGTGTCGTCTACAGCTGCGTCTTCTCTCATCTCGATGTGTTCACCGTATGCATGTTCCTCGGGTTGTGCCGCTGCCAGTCGTTCTGGAGTCCAGTAATCTAGAATCTGTTGGGATCTGTGAGTGGACGTCATGGGTATATCTTAATTAGATTCAGGTAGAGGATTCTGTATCCGTTCGTTTCGGTAGTCGAGTGACAAAGAATCGCTCTTGTGACAGTCAGGTCTTCACAACTTGCGCAGCGTGAAACACACCGTGCCTAACCTGTCAAACCAGATTAACTGTGTTTTATCCCCGAGGCGGGTACTGCCATACATGGGCTTAATCCCCGGGGCGGTACTCCCTATAAAGGCCTATACGGGGAGGTTCCGCCCGAAAGGGGTACCTTTTTCAGGCTTCAGGTATAAAAAAGGGTAGGGATTTCACAAGTTGAGGTATATAAAAGGGTAGGGAAATCGGTCATTTAGGTTTAAAAGAGCCTTTAATTATAATTTTTCGAATAGACGCCCCTTCAGGTTGTAGAAGTTCATTTATTAAGCACTACATGAAAACTAGAACAAGACTTCCTAAAATAGGTATGTGAAAGGGGTACCTTTTTTCAATAAAAGGTATATAAAAGGGGTCCTTTTCTGCCAAAATGGTATATGAAAGGGTAAGGGGTTAGACCTCGGGGCGGAGCCTCCCGGTATAAAACTTTGTTAAGTTCCTCCCCCGGGCGTGAATCGTGATCTCCCATGAGCCTTTTAATTTCACACCAGGAGAACCTGAAAAACAGGAAGGCTAAAATAGATGACTCAGCGGTGTAGTCTCTGTGGTACAACAACTTCAGGAGTTTAATATTTGCATGCAACCCATATCGCCCATATGTGACCATGCCCGTAACGAGTTGCCAAATTCCACCCACCCCTCCCCACTCCCCCTCATGCAAGAAAATTTACCTCTTGGTGGGTTCTTCCAAAGTTTCTAAAAGCTGGTGGTCAAGTTTCTCTCCCGGGAAATTCTTCATCCGTAACTGGTAACTATTACGGTACAAGAAGCCCAGGGAAGGAGAGAGCGTGTTGATATAATGCACGAGAATACAATTGCGACTGGTTTCTATCATCCATTATTGTAACTTTGGCGAGCATTGTGGCGTATTATCCCGGCCCCCCCCCGGGCGTATTATCCGGGCTCTAATGAACATTTTGGCGGGCTCTATAACATATTAGAGCCCGCTGGTCTAAGCCAACGAGTCATCCGCGTTTCTGATGTAGCAAAATGTTCTTGTTTTTGTACTAAATGCTCTTCAAAGTTATAATAATAGTAATATCGAATCGAACGCTTTTTGGAAATCTATCGCTACTAGTAATCCGCTAATATTTTTCCTCTCTGTGTATTCTAAAATATCATCTATAGTTCTCACAGCATCAAGTATTGTCCTACCTTTTACGTACGCATTTTGCTTGAAATGTATTATCTCCCC